>JAURVB010001412.1:0-30972 GCA_033002965.1 Piper betle | reverse complement strand
CTCGTAACACTAGCCAACGTCCCTAATCCAGCCTACCGTCTAACACGTAACCAAGTTGATCTGATAACAGTGAGATCCCTCAACTTAATCCCACATCTAATACCTACTGGAAGAAGATCCTGTTTATAAGTGAGAATGAACTATAAATCTTTAACTTGGGTTAACCATTTTAAAGAAATAAGTTAGGCATATTATGTTGTACTTTGGACTGGGTCGTTACATGAGGGGTGCTCATCAAGCTATTTGAGTTGTGTTTTGCTTGGCTCAAGCTCAGCTTGTTTGATTTCGAGTTTGAGTCGAGTTAAAAGACATTCAAATTGAATCGAGTTCAAGCTAACTTAATTCGTATATATTGATGTTATTTTTTCATACAATCATACTAAAATTTAATTTTTAATTAAAATATCTATAGTTTGACACAATTACGCATAATAGATAAATTAATCATGCACAAATTTATTTAATTTGATATTATTTAATGATATTTTATAATTTTATTTTATTTATATACAAAAATTTCAGATAAATATGGTAAAAAATCTTATTCTTTATTTAAATTATCGAACTTCGAGTTAAGTATAGTTGTGTAGGTAGAAGTTCAGGCCCAATTTGTTTAATCTTGCTTTGAATATATATATATATATATACACACACACACTCTCTTAAGATTCAAAGAAAATATTAATTTATATATTTTTAAAAAACATATATATGAAAAATAATCTTACAATAGATATGAATAGAAATCGATAAATATTAAGATTTACGCTGGATGGCAAAATAATTAATTAGTTATTGGTACATATTAAGATATTGGGTTGTCTGACGACCTCAAATTTAACTCTAAAGAGTTTAAATAATAAACTAGTTATTTTTAAATCATTTTCTTGGGTGAGATATCGTCTTATTGTAACATGATGGCCTTAAATTTAATAGGCTACTTGGTTGCGTTATATTGTGTTTGTTTATAAACATAATAAAAAGTGGTAAAGATAACATGCAAAATAATTTTTGGCAAAATATTGCCAAAATATAAAGTACGAAAGGCTCTTTCCAAAAAAACTTCATGAAACATTATAAAAAAGGATGGTTGAATCTTACTTATTGATTTTCCAATGTTGGTTTCTTTTTACTTTCCCTTCACCTTATTTTTCTTCTTCTATTTCCCTTCATTCATAGTTTCTTTTAGGGTGCTCAGAAAAGTAAGTCGAGTCAAGTTTTATTCAACTCAAGTTCGGCTTATTTAATTTCGAGTACAAGTTAAGCTTATAAGTACTCATGCCAATTCGAGTTCGAATCGAGTTAGAGCAAACTTGATTCTTATTTAATTATACATTTTTTTCTCAAAATTCATACTAAAATTTAATTTACAATTAAAATATTTCAAATTTGCCATAAATATGTATGAAAGATAATTTAATTATTCATATTTCTATTTAAGTTATTATAATATAATGACATTTTATTATTTGATTTTTGGTGGAGACACCCATAAGGTGTGGACTCAATAAATAAATAAAAAGATTAACTTTGACTTAATTTCAAGATAATCAAATATCATCTCCTTATATTTTTCCTATAAGTTAGTTTAAGATCATTATAAAAAAGCTAATAAATATTACAACTTCTTCCCATCGTCAATAATAAGTAGAATAAGGAATTGCGGCATTTCCAAACAGAAAGATGATAGGTTGTGAAAATAAGATTTTTTCCTAATGAACAAATCTTGACATGCGAGCGTGATGACTTTTGTTTATCGATCCATTCTAATGTAAGATCAGTTTTTATCTTATTTATATTTTATCATATATATTTAATTTCATCATTAGTATCAGAGTTGTTAGAACACGACGTTCCACGCTATTTTTGAAATCAAAACATGATTAGATTTTTTTATTATAAATAGTGTTTATTGATTATATTGTGATGATTTATTATTATTTTCATCATCATTATTATCAAATAAATATTTCTTCTACAATTTTAATTCCTAATTGGATTTGTGAATTTCTTTTAAGATACTTTCATAAAAGATTTAAATAAATATTTTTTTCTTATATATATGCATGCGTGCATGTCATGAATATACTAATCTAATATAAAATTGACTGAACTTTTTAAAATTGGATTGATTTTAGACTAATTTTTATAATGTCTAAGTGGTTTACTATAGTCTTTGTGATAAATATTAAACCAATTTTAAATATTAGGTATGAGAGATAGTTGAAAATTTTTAGTTAACCGATTACATTGCCTGAGCTTGTCACATTAGCGGTAAATGGTGGATTTATTATCCCGCTAAATTTTTTATGTCCATTACTTTGAATTTTATATATCACTTTATATTTTAATAAGAAATTGTCTAGGTGACAATCACATGGAAGCTGTCCTTGATTACGACAACTTTTGTAACTATCTGTCTAATATTTAATTTTAATATTTGTGTTTTAAATTAAATGTTGGGCATTCATAATTTTTTTACAAAGTGTCTTGCCAATATTTTAATTCAGTCTTTTATTAGTTACATTTTTTAATTAAATTTATATTCAAGAAGTGAGAGACTAAATTATATAGTCAAAATTGATGATGAAAATTTACAAGTATCATCAATTTAAGTGTTCAAATTTTATTTTGTGAAAAATATTGAAATATAATGGACTTGAAAAAGAAGTGATAACAAGTTATAAATAGCTTGTTACAAATGACACTTACATTTAGTGCATACTAATCAATAATGTACTTTCTATACATATTTTTTTGTACACTTTGTGTATACAAATAGTAAATGTATATTGTGTACATAATTTAGAAATGTATTTATTGTACATTAATTGATGTATATGAGTAATATTTTTTGACGTTAGTAATTATACATTACTAATAATTCCGTTCGAATAAAGGATCTGAAAAATAATATTTTCTGCATATGTCACTCAAAACGGCACTTTAATTTATGCTAAAAGTGAAGCATAAATTAAGTGGGAGTTCCCAACTTAGTGGATTATTTATTAAACTCACCTTGAACTTAGTACCTCAAATTCGATTAAGATATAATTATTAAACATGTGGGTAAGTAATCAATGTTTGATTCTATGCCACATAATTAATTATTAATATATCCATGGTTATTTGTTGCAAATTCATTGTGGTAGTAAATTCTTTTACCCTAATAGGTGTTTTTTAACACTTTTTTGCTTATCTTCAATCTTTTTAAAGCACATTAATGATTATTTTTTAATCAAATTAGTTCTCATACAATTATAATTGTTAATACTTGCATAGATTATTTTTATAATGATCATAAAGTTTGAGAAATGATTTGTTAGTGCATATTTCAGTTACACTACATAGTCATGATTATCGTGAAATAATTGGCTAACATGCATTTTGTTGTATATTAATTTACTCGAATAATTTTTTCTAGTTTTAAAATTTTTTTTCATGAGTTTATAGCAAGAACCAAGCTTCCATTAGATTAAATAATTTGGCTATCTATACCCTATTTTTTAAGGGTAAGGCATTAAAATGACCATATTCATTGGTTAATTTATTCATTTAATTTGGTATTTAAATGATTTTCTATGATCATGAAGTATTTTGTTGCTTCTTTTATTTTTAGCATACGACTGAAAATATAATAAATAACAAATATTTCTTGTATATGGTAGATGACTCTTATTTTCACAAAATTAGTTTAGAGGAATAATGTGAAAATAAAGATAATTGTTTGTCAATTAAAATGTTTTATAAATTTCGTGACAAACAAGAATTACGGAAATTAAGAACAAAATGCATATTTGATAGTAAAGTTCATCATTACATGATGTGATTTTTTATTGTATTTTCAATAATATCCTAGGACGTGAAAAAAATTTAACCAAATGCCTTCATATCAACAATTTTTATGATGCACTCTAAAAAAGGCTTCTTGTTTTTGTTTTAGTTAGATGATGACTTTGAAAGTTGTAAATCTATGTTCACATCTTGAGTGATGATATTTATCTTTTGTGGATAGTTGATAGTATTTTTTTACAGTATTTATATGTGAACATATACATAAGAATGAGATTGATATAGAGATGTAATGTTCCATAAATTGATTTATAAAATCTTCATGAAGTATGAAAGATTTTGAGATTTGTGATGCATTATAATATCAACCTTTACAAAGATGTAAAACTCTGGTTTTTCGCCTGATGGTTTTGGTTTTGGTTTGGTCTTGACCCGGATTGAGTTGCTTGCCCAACCCATTTAGTGGGTATTTATTTATGGTATACATGTATGTATGAGTTGCTGTAGCCTTAGCTCCTTCGACATTGTTGCCCTAGTTGGACGCTATGTGCTCGACCTTTTTATGTTCGATTCTGTTAAATTGAGTTAATTAGACCTTAGGACCGAGTCCCCTATGTGTCTAGTCACTTTTTGTGTGTTATGATTGAGTTTGCTTCGCGTGTTTCTCGAGGGAAAATATAAAATGATGCAAATGAAGACTGGACGCAAAAGGTCACTTTTTGAATTTGATGCTTAAGTTCAGACCACGGATGCCAAGACGTTGTCAAAGTGCCCTTACACCCATGACTTACCTTATTTTGGAAATTTTTTTCCATGTTGTATTTATTTTTTTATTTTATAAATAACCGAATCATTTCCCTCTTTTTCTTTTAAAATTGAAATCCCAATACACCTTTTTAGGTGTGGCACCCATGCATATGACATCACCAAGCCAACCTGTAAAATTGAGCTCGAGCCAGACCAATTTTCAAACCATGAGTATGGGGCCCAGATGACCATATGAGCATGTTATGGTAGCTATGTATGCCCGACATGCAGTTGATAGCTTCAGTTAGGTTACAGCATCGCATGAGTTATCTATTTATGTGCGATGTATACATATGATTATTTTATAAGTAAGCTAGGGTTTTAGGCCTAGATCTAGGCCATTGCAGTGTTTACTATCCGTTTGGGATTTTCAAGGTATCTTATTTACATTCATCTTAGGGATTTTGGATCACTTGATTGTTGCCCCGTGGGCTCAACTTGTTTGAGTCGCAGATTTTTGCCTGTTTGAGTTAAGAGTTTCGATGCCTATTTAACCTTCATACCTCGATTCCCACCTATAGAGTCACTTTTACAGCTCGATTCAGTTTTCACTTTGGACGATCTCGATACGGAGCTTTCAGTTCATATGTATATTGCATACACCCATATGTGGGTCCCACTATATCACAAGTCGGATGTTCAAATCATGCCCCGTCGTAAGATCGGAGCCATCCATGTCAGCTCTAGTTTTGTCTCATTGATTTTTCATATATTTTCATTGATTTTCGGAGTTTTCCACCATTATCGCCGCCGCCAATTCGGCTCACCGCCAGCAAGTCTTCGGCTCGCCCCCGGCCATTCGACAGGCACCCCCATGACCACCTGGCAGCTGCCTATCGGTCCGTGCCCACCGTCGCCCTCACCCCACCTCATTCACTGCCAGCGACCGAGTTTTTTTAACACTGTTCATCACTGCCGTTTCTGCATGTTGGGCAATTTTCAGGTGCCGCTGTGTGTCCTCCGGCGTATCTTACCACCCTGACACCATCCCCTCACCGAGATCTTCAGTTTGAGACTGACATTGGCATCCGTTGTGGCCGCAATAGCCACTGGCGAATCACACATGCCCAGCGGTGTTTTTGATCACTTCTTGCCATTTTTCGGCCAGCCACCAGCCAGGCACCGCCAATTGTTAGCCCAGATAGTTTCCTCACTCGACAGCCGAACTTTTGAGATCACCCATGACCATCGTCATAGCTGCAATCAACGTTGGTGACGTCGCCGCATCCGGTGGTGATACCGTCCCTTTTTGACCATTGTAAGGCAAGATGAGGGCCGAACCTTGCCAATCGTCACCACCTGCACCTCTGCCTTGATGCCCTCCATCGATCCGGACCTGCAGCGACCCCAGCCATGCCGCCCCCTGTCATGCCCATTTGCCCGTGTTCGCATCCGCCTACTAGCATTCGCGTCCACCTGGTCGTGCCCAAGTCCACAAGCCAAGCCCTTCTTTATGTCCATCAGTCCCGACCAGCCCAGCCGACTTAGCCCAGCAATCTATTTAACCCAAACCAAGTTGACTCAGCCCAACTTGGTCGGGTTCAACTCGGTTCAGTTTAGTTCAGTTCATTTTCCGATGTTTTCGGCCGTTTTCTACCATTTTTGGTAATTCAAAAACCCCTCCATTCGCCTCTATTGCTTGAGTAGCAGTAAGAGAGGAGACATCACTACTTCAAGCCACGTATGTCGCCACAATAAATAATTGAGATGAAACTACTTTGAAAAATTGTCGATGTGGTTTCCCATAACCATAATCCCATATATGTAGACGTGATACTTAGACAGTTGGATTATTTGTAATTGTGCTAGTTGTCTCAAGTAAATTAACTAAGTGCTAATTGTACTTTATAGGGTTGATAAAGTTATCATTTTGTATATCAAAAGTAATATAAGTATGAAAGGAAGACTATTATAAACTTTATCTAAGTGTAAACCATTATAAAGTTTTTTTCACTGAATAATGTAGATACAAGTAGTAAAGTAAAACTTTGAAGGATATGTTATCTTCACTAATAGTTTGGGGTACAACGATTATATATAAGCTACTATGTATTCGTAACAGGTGCGTACCTTGAGCTTAAATATTCGGTTGTATTCGTAGGTCGCACATCCTACTTCTCGTACGAAAACTCTTTCAAAATATTGACACGTATTTTCATGTGTGAGTGGAAGTTTTGATTTAGTAGTGCCTATGAGTTGGTAACGCGCCTTTACCCATTATGTTTAAGTGAGAGATGTTGGCATATTATTTGGTAGAGACACTCGTACGGGGTGGTCTAAGTTTCAAGTTAATTAAATATAATCTCATAATATTTCTCGTATAAGTTAGTTTGAAAAATTGATGGAAATATCTATAAATATTATATCTTCTCTCCAACGTTAATAAGAGGTAGAATAAAGACTCACAGTGTTTCTAAGGAAAAAGGATGATAACTCGTGGAAATTAGACTTTTTCCTAATAATCAAGTCTTGATTTGCGAGCGTTGTGACTTTTATCCGTCGATCCCTGTAAGATAAGTTTTTATCTTATTTATATTTTATTATATATATTTAAATTCATCAATATACATGTTGATAAGCAAGACGTCAACAGTCCTCTTCACTATTACGTGGTCCCTAGGAAGGAGTAAGTCAAGGAGGGTCCCATGAAGTAACGTAACGTGTTCGATGATGATCAAAGTCTACACTAGTACTTCTAGAAATGGTCATGAACCATTGCGAGTCTGCGACTGTTTCTGCTATGAGCTTTATGAAATTGCAAATTTATCCTTTTTGGTTAGTCAATATAGCAAGTTTGGTTAAAAGTTAGTCCTCTTTTAGTACTTAACACAACGTGGGTAATATCATTGTTGCTCTTATTTACACGAATCGTTAAATTAAATCTACTAAGATAGTATCATTTCTTTTCAATATGGCATATATAACATAGTTGATTTATTGTCAAATATCATGTTAATTTGAACAGTTATTAGGGTGTTACTGATGAAAGTAATAGTCATTGATCATAAGCACTTTCTCTTCAAGCAATCATAGGCCTTGCATTGATTAAAAATAAAAAATTCATAGGTTGCATTAATTAATGTTTTAAGTTTTCTTTTGGGACATAACAGAAACAGTAGCAGTGACTTGTTATTCTTCGCAGTGGACTTGTTATTCTTGTAACCTCACACACCCAAGGAGGAAGATTCAAAGTCATCCAGGTCTTCGATCGCAGCTTGCACTTCCTAGATACTTTGAGAAATATAAAAAGCTTGCACTTCGGAAAACGTGTAGGAGAAAGCGCCGACTCTGTGCGGAAACCGTGTAGGGGAAAGCGGAGGATCAGCCTTAAACTCTTTAACCCAATTTTCACGTTAAAATATTCACCTTAGATATGAGACGATCCAAAAGAGTCACTCCGCTGGTTTGTTGTAACTGCCAGAGTGACCAAAAGTATTACATTCTATACGTAACCACATAACATAGACTCCTAATTCATACAACAGTGACTTTGCTTTACAAATTTACAAACTAAAGGATGATTTTCCCGCAGCAGGTTCAAAACATAATTATTATTGAAAGCATTAACAAGAACCTCACTATCAGTCCAAATGAGAGCATGATCCATAGACATTTTGGAGGAGAGGATACTAAGATGTCGCGATGTGGGATTTATAATATATATTTCAAATCTCTCAAAACGAAATCTGTTCCAAATATTTGCATCTCATGGTTCTTTACTTTGGCAAGGTGTAAATATCTAAATTTCACCATTTTAGATTTTTCTTTAGATTCATTCCCTATACTAAATAATAGTTTAAAATTTATATCCATTTTTCATGATACGAGGTGAATATGAGGTAAAATAAAGAGCCACGGTGTTTGCAAAGAAAAGAACGATAGGTCGTGTAAAACCCGGGCTGTCTAGTCAAGGGTTTTACTGTCGGTTCGGTTGTTACTTGAATTAGGCTAGTAGGGTCCGACCCTTCTTGCCTTGATTCTTGTATAGTATGGTGCAAGTTTTCCCAATCTTAACCTCCTCTGGCACTCCATATGCTTATTTAGATGTTACACACCCGGCTTTTTCATATTTGTTATATTCAAGTCGTATATAGCTAGATGTTAGGATCGTATCCCTCGCGTACTTTTTGTGTGCTTGCCAAGTGTTTGATAACTTTTCAGACCTGCCTAACCCCCTTTGAGACATGTAGTACAAGTCCTAAGGTGGGTCCAATTACTTTAGGTTAATAACTCTAAGTTTTTGGGTTTTGGGCTAACCCAACCCATACCTATTTATCTAACCCTACCCATACCTCTCTATCTAATCCAACCATACATCTTTAGGTATAATACCCATACCTATTAGATAATCAAACCAACCTATACCTATTTATCCAACCCATACTTGTTTTGGTATGACACCCATGCATATAACATCACCAAGTCAACCACCATTTTTCTGTAAAATTCATCAATTCCCTCACCTTTTGACCATTTCTCTTTATCTCCTCACTTCCAAAAACCTTAATCTCCTCTCCTTGGCCTTCTTTTTCCTCCTTGGAGCTCCAATCCCCTTCCTCTACATTTCTAGCCTCCTATAGGGTGGTAGGCTTTGAGGTTAGATGCCTCGAAAGACCTTCCCTTAGTCTTCCTTCACTAGTTTCAAGTTTGTGTTGGTTCTGTTGCTCGTTGTTTGATGTTTATAGCTTCCTTTTCTTTAATGGAATATTTATTATTTAGATCTAACTATTAGAAAATTTTTGACTACTTGTGAACCTTATTTAGCAGTGTAAATAAATATATATGCTTTTTATAATGCACGTAGGTCATTGATTTGCACTAATTCGGTATGAAAATCATATCTTGACACTCTCATTGTAAATTTTCACGATTATTATTTTTTATCACTCACAATATATGTATGTATATATATATATATATATATATATATATATATATATATATATATACATATAGAGCCTGGGTTTACATTATACTACTTCTAGATCTTAAGTTCAAAAACCTTGAGGGATCTCAACCATGAAGTTTTATTACACGATAGACAAGAGTAGCCTAAATGGTCCAAAGCTAGTGGGATCCAATCAAAAACCACTAACTCCTTCCCATAATCATAATATAAAGCTATGATAGAGCCAAACAGTGAGTTAAATATGGGGAGTTCAATAAACCTGGATGAGTCGAGGTATCCTATTAAGTGAAAAGGAAACACTAATCACTCGTCCACTAACATGACACGTAAAATGAGGTGATGCCTCTACATATGCAGAACACACACATAAGCATAATTAGCTTAATTATATTATTTAATTATTTGATAAACCTCATTGGATAACTTTAATTAAAGTTTCGGGTTACATGTACACATAGTGGAACTCTCATACTTAAGATTTTTATCGAATGGGCTTAATTGGACAATTTTTCAAATGGGCTAAAATTTGAACTAGTGGGCCTCGATAATATATGGAGTTGGTGAAAAATTTACTAACGCTACCTCCTAGGCCAACATGGTAAATAAGGCCCACTAAAGTCAGGCTACATGCTAAGAATTGTGTCCCTAGGTTGCACACTAACTTTTTGTAAATCTTGTTCACAGGATTGGAGATTACAAATGGGTGTAGGTAAAAGAGTGTTAGCCAACACCGTGGGCTTGAATCTATAAAATTTCAAGTCCAAATTCTAAGGGACTCGGAAGAAGAAGACATTGGTTCAGTCATTTCTTGAGCTAGTTGGACCCACTGAGCTTGAGAAAATCATAAGGTATGATCTACTAAGCCAATAGCTCTCAAATTTTTAAGAGATATTACTAGGACAATTTTTATGGTCTGGGTAATAATTTATGCATTTTTTATGGTCTGGTAAGGGATTTTGTAACTAGAACTAGGGAATAAGGGTTTCACATTGCAATCTTGTATGCTCCACAAAAACCTGATTAACTAAACACCTAAATGATTTTTTAATTTTTATAGATTTTATTAATACATTTTAATAGGCTCACAATATAGCAAAATCTTAGAGCATGGCATAACACTTCAATAGAATAGCAAACACACAATGCATTTCGGGTTTTGTTCATGCCCTTACTAAGGTTATTTTTGGCATGATATTATAACATGAGAAATAATCATGCAAAAGTTAACATTTGAACACATCCTACAACATGGTGTAGAAATTAGGGAAGGAGACGGCTAGGTCACTAGGACAATGAAAGTTGCTGCTTTTTGTCAAGTTTGGCACCAGTTAATAGTGTAGAAATTGAGGAAGGGGGCAGCTAGGTCACTGGGACCATAAAAGTTGCTGCCTTTTGTCAAGTTTGGCATCTGTTAATAGTTATAAATACATAATCAGACAAAATAATCTCAACAAAACTATAGATCTATCTCAGATGTAGCTAACGAGATAAGAATCACGCAAATATGCAATTTACAGTATGAGACATGAATTTTATATCGAAACATTGTGTATACAAGCATACAAATCATAATAAACTCATAACTATTTTCGTACATATGAAAATGACATGATTCTAATTTCTAACTGCTCCTAACAAACAGATTTATATGACAATAATGTAAGACAAATACAAACACGATCATACAAGCATGCAACAAACACAAAACATGGGAAAAGGGATGAAAGGTGAGACCTTTACCTCATACAGGTCAAAGGTGAGGTCTCTTTGTGCTGCCTACCCCAAGACTTGCTACCCTATGGGGCTAGGCTTGGCTTAGAGAGGCCTTGGAAAGGCTAGAAAGAGTTGGAAAGAGAAGAGGGAAGGAAAGGGAGGAAGGGAAGGTCACAAAGAATGGAGTCAAAGGTGAATAATAAGGGGAAGGGGAGAATATATATAAAAGAGGGAAAACATTACTAACACAATTGGTCTTTGCAAGCCGTGCCACAGAAAGCCAAAAAACCAAGCATGCAGATTAGAATTGCGTGAACCAATCCACACCTAAGAGCTAGGTAAAATTTTGGGTGCAAGTGCATTCTCCCAGTTCCTTCGTGCTCAAAACAGAAGCCCTAACCCAAAGAGGGCTAGCACAAGGGCATTGCCAGTGCACCTTTGGCCGAGGGCCTAGTGTAATGATGCTATGAGAGTGCATTTGTGCTTGGGGCAGTTTACACATACCTAGGGTTCACACTCATAGGGTAATTAGACTACTTTGAGATTCATGTGTCGGGTCCCTGGGGGCTAGGATCGACAAAAAGGGTTTTAAATATGAGGCAAACAATCTAGACCCACAAGAGACATGGTCCTAAACTTTTCTAGACTAGACTCAAATAAACTAAAAATATAAGCCAGGACGGAGTAGTGTCCAGCCTGGCGATGCCGAGAATTGGGGGGGGTGACTAAGGTCGTGGTTTGTATATATATACCATACATATGCACAGTAAAAAAGGGTTCGGCATGCAACGTGATCCAGATCGAGACCAAACTAAAAGTAAAACCGTATGGTGAAAAGCAAGGGTTTACAACCTCCCTCACTTAGGAAAATTTTGTCCCTTAAATTCACCTAAGCGAGTACACACACTATGGTTACAGGTTGTGCGCATACTATACATATAGCTACAGACACACACGGTGCAGGGAGTTGCTGTAATATCTTGCTTCGAATGCACTGTCAAGGAGTACACCGCTATCAAGATGTTATGCTTTCGATACCAACTATACTAACCATATTGGTAATGAAATATACTACCAATGAGGCATTCCACCATTGAATACATCACTACAAGGTCATACTGCTGTCAACCATACTACTACTGGGACATTCCTGTCGAAGGTGAGTTTGGGATTCTCAAATGCATATATCACGTACATAACTAGAGTATGTAATTATACTTGCCTTCTCCAATGAAGGATAGATGTAGCCCTAGTCTACTCATGAAAAAAGTGATCTAAAGGAAGTGACCATGTATACCTCAAAACATGAGTTTCAAAAACTATAGTATGGTAAAAGTAAGCCGTGAGATGTCCTAAATGAGCCTAAAAGGTGCTTACACAAGGAGGTTGTCGACAAGATTAATCACTATGTTATTGGCTAAAGCTACAATATGAGAAATGTGAATGCAAGGATAAGGTGATATATAAAAAATATAGATAGACAATAAAGGTAGGATCCAATCTGAAGTACCATTATTGTTACTTATCGTAGATCTGGCCATCATCCTTGGAAACGATAATGCAGGCATCCCTAAGGACAGCTCCAACTCTGACTTAATCAGTAAACAGTAAACAATTGTTTCTCAATTAAGTATTTTCTAGTGGACGGGGAGCACTCATCCCAAAGAACCAACATTGCACCTCGGGCCAATGACAACCCATATGAAGTGTGATAAGTTTCTCATCCTTTCGTCTATCTTTTGTAATCAGTCATTTCGTACCAAATATAGTGCCCTATCTATACTCACTTAGTTACTACCACTGTGGTAAACTCATAAGCAAGGTTATAAAATGAATATATGTCAGCGACTTATAATGTAAAGGTGCACACCATTGGACTACATAACACTGCACACCATTGGTCATGCTACTCTAATTGCGATTGAGCTGGTCAAATGGTGGTTGAGCTACACGAATGGTGATCAAACAATTCCGGAAAGTGGTTGAGCTACTCGGTTGGTGGTCAAACCAGCTACATATTTTTTGTTGTTTGCTTTGTTGGATTTTCTTGTTCAATGTTAGTTTTCATTCATAATGGTTGAAAGGGTTGTTTGAGTGAAAACAACTTTGAAAAAGTAGTCGGAGGAATTGCTATCATGGAGAAATTCTTGATAAATCTTCAATAATACCTAATAAGTCCTAGAAAACTCCTAACTTTTTGTAACATTCTTTGGCTGACTCCATTCTGTAATTGATGTCACTTTAGAAGGATCTACCGATAAGCTATTCTTAAAAATAATGTCAGCTAAGAATAAAACTTCTTTCATCCAAAAGTGACATTTACTAAATATGACATACACCTTGTTCTTCCTCAATACTTCAAGTGTTAATCTTAGAAGTTCCTCATGTTTTTGCTTGTTATCAAAGTAAATTAAAATGTCATCCACAAAGACAATGATAAAATCATCTATGCATTCATGGAAAACTCGATTCATCGAATCTATAAAACCTGCCAGGGCACTAGTCAGATTGAAAAGCATAACTAAAAACTCATGGTGCCCTATACCTTGTCATGAAAGCACTCTTCATGATATCCTCCTCTTTAATCATTAGCATATGACATCTTGATCTCAAATCTATTTTAGAAAACACTCATGCTGATTTCAGCTAATCAAATAAGTCATCAATCCTTGGTAATGTGTACTTATTCTCGATTGTAACTTAATTCAATAAGCAATAATCGATACAAAGTCTAAGTGATCCATCATTCTGCCTGACAAATAAAATTGGTGCTCCCCACGGAGAAATACTAGGTCTTATAAATCCATTTTCATTAATCACTTTCAGAACCTTGAGTTCTTCCAACTCAGCTATTTAGTTTGAGATTTGATGTAGGGGTAGAATTATGTTACTGTTTGTGTCATTCATGAATAACAAATTATTATGTCAGTCATACAAGGAAGAAAAGTATGTCTTATTACTCTAATTTTAGGTAATTATTCTTATTAATATAAAGGTCAAAAGAAAGGGCTCTATTTAGACATTCAAACAATTAAAATATGGCAAAAATAAAAAATAATAAATTCTATATACTCTATCCGCCTTATTCAATAAGAGTCTATCATTAAAATCAGAGTCTATTTCTAATATAAGTTGCGCATGGCTCAAAATGTTGACTAGTTAATATATGCATGGTTGGTCAGTTATTAACCATTTGAGGATGTGGCAATTTCAAATTTAGAATTGAGACACAATGACAATGTTGCTCATATCAAAAGAACAAGTGATGATCAACATATTGCATTCCTTATGAATTATACCTGAAAATGAATTTACATATACAAAATTTATTCAAGTTCAGCAATTTCCTGGTTTAGATAATTGAGAGCCTGCTTGTGAGTTTGGATCAGATTTGAAGGGATATATTAAATTTTGCATCAAATATATGCATATTTGAATTATTGCAAATCCAAACCGTTAAATATATTAGAGTTGACAAACTTGGTAAATTTCGAACCATTCAAGATAAGGAGGTAGATAAGCCTTAAATATAACCATTCCAGTGCGTTGGATATTTGAGTAGTCCTTAGCAATAAGTCAATAGAAAACTCTATATTTTCTTCTTAGAAACGATCGTTTTACTAAATCAGCCATAGGCTTTAAATATCTAGTGCTGATGGTCAGGCTGAGTACTAAAATATGGAGCCTTTTGGACTGCATCTAAATTAAATTGTATAATTTGCATCTAAAGTATTCTCCAAGAAAGAATCAAGGAAACTAGAAGTCTATGGAGAAAAATAAAAAAAGAATGTCAATTTAATCTAACTTATCACGGATGGTACGAAGTCAAAGAAATCACGTAAATGCTTCTCCAGCTTCAAAAAATTATATATGTACTTTGATGAGCAAAGAAAAGTGATAATATTTGACATTGAATCTACACCGAAATGTTGTAATTTTGACTCACCATACAATATATTGATAGTTTGAAGTTTTTTTATTTTCTCCATTATTGAATTAATTAATGGTACTCCTTTGACTTTTTCGACTGATATAATAGTTTGACTATATATCATTGTACGTACGTATGGCATCGAGTATCAACTTGTGCATAAGAAAATTCAAGAAGGCATGCAAAGGTAGGTTAATTTCCCACATAATACAAATATGGGGCTTCATTGAGTGTACGTATATTATTTTTTCTAAATAACTAGGGTATACCTAAGGAATGTATGGTATAATATATACTAGGCAAGATCTGGTGCCTTGCATGAATTATGCTATAGATAAATTATAATTTTTGATATAAACTCTTATTAAATAATTAAATAGACTATAATACTTTAATATTTTAGATATAGGCTCTAATTGACTTTAAACATAAGTCTAAATTAAATAAGAAGGTATTTTTATTACTTTTTATTTTTATTTTTATTTTGATTAGTTTGATCTTCTACTTTTAATCACTGTTAGTATTAATACTAGGTAAGATGTCGCGCCATGTGCAACTAATACAGGATAAATTTTAATTTTATGCATAAACTCTCATTAAATAATGAGATATGCTGTAATAATTTAATATCTTACATTAGATTGCGATTGACTTTAAAGATATATCCTATTGGAATAAAAAAAATTAATTATAGTGATTTGATTTTTTTATTAATTTTTTTCAAAACAATTATATAGACTCTTATTTAGAAGTTAAAAGTTGAGGTTAGATGCATTTGAACTTGTGACCTTCTACCCTAAAAGTTTTTTAAAGAAATTGCGTTTTGTGAGATTCAAACTTGCAACTCTAGGTATGATGCTTTTTATTGTATTTTTTAGATTTTTATGGTATTTTAATTCACTTCTTTTCCTATTTTTAATCTCACGCAAATATTGAGTTCTTTTATTAATAAAAGTAGATACTAGATTAGATGTCGCATTATGCGTAACTTATATTACGGATGAACTTTAATTTTATTGATAAACTCTCATTGAATAATAATAAAAATTATAATAATATAATATATTAGATATAGATTTTGATTAACTCTAACTTTAAAGATAGATCCTAATTGAAAGAAGATATTCATTAAATGTTGGACAAACAAGTATGGTGTTTAATTTTTTACATTGAGTATTGTGTGATTCATGATTTTTTTCATTAAGATTAGTTTTTGTTTACATGAATTGTTTTAAATTTTGATATTGCCTCCTATTTATATTTTCTTAGAAGTCTGACAAAATTTCTGAAGCATGCGGCGATATTGTCGTTGTGCACCTTGCGCACCGGTCATCATGGCTCTTAAAGTCATCAGTAGTTTCGTTAGAACCTAAAATCATTATTAAATAATTACTGAGTATATGTCAAGACTATAAAATATTTCAATTGTTTAAATTTAATGGGGAGATTGCCTTGATCCTGCGTTGAGCTGACTTCACATTGTGATTTACAGTTCTAGTAATAAAGATAGTTTATAGAATATATTATATAACTCCGACGAATAAACTGCAGTATAGATTTGGATTTGGATAAGAAAATTGTTTCTCCTTTCAAACCTTATTTTGCCCAATTGCTAATTCAGCTCAAAATTTCAAACCAACTATATAAAACATATAACGAAACCAAATATTGGATCTCGCAAAGTCTTCAAGTCAACAAAATATATAATCAATGGCTGCCGACCTGGGTATACGCTTATATACTTTTAAGTTCCCTTGCCTATCCTTGTCGATTGTTGGAAGCTTTGTAAGTCACAGCGCCATGGCCGAGATGCTGGTAGCTCTTCTTGTTTTCCTACTAGCTTTTGCTCCACCATTTAGCAACGCCCAAACAGGTCAGCCATAGAACATTAAAGATGTTTGTGCCAATCTAAAAATCTAGTTTTATCTCAATAATTCATGAATTATATCACCGGTTCAGTTGACGTTGATATTTGATCTTCATTGATCGACCAAGGTTTTATAAGCATAGACTGTGGCATACCGGAAGGCACAAGCTACACGGATGAGGGAACTGGTATCTTTACACATCCGACACCGACTACATTTCCACCGGAGAAAACAGGGAGGTTGCCTCTTCCATCATCTCCTCACAGACTAGTCGACAATTCCGTAACGTGAGAAGTTTTCCTGACGGTGAGCGCAACTGCTACACTTTGAAACCAGTGATTAAAGGAAACAAGTACCTGGTGAGAGCTTCGCTTATGTATGGCAACGTGGATGGAAGCGGCATGATACCCAATTTTGATCTCAATCTTGACGTTAATCGATGGGAATCAATTGTTCAAGTGAATGCAACACGACCCGGGTGGACGGAGATAATTACAATTGCAAAGAATGATTTTATATCTGTTTGTTTGATGAGGAGGAGAGGATCGGGTAACCCATATATATCAGCTCTAGAGCTAAGGCCGATGGACATGGATATGTATAATGCTTCTACCGAATCAGAGGCTTTAGTTCTTTACAACCGTTACGACGTCGGATCTACTTCCGGCCAAATTCTGAGGTATGATTTAATTAGACGGTAGCTAATTTCCTAATCTGTGACATAGCTAGCTTCCTATCCAAAATGTTAATTTCTTCTCCATCACCCAACATAAGCAACCATATTCCTAATTCAACGGTAAGAGTTCAAGACCAGTATTAGTTGTATATTTATCACTAGTATTAGTAGTATATTTATCGATACCTTGATGGATTTTATAGTTTTAGCTTATGCATGAGTTATCAGCGAAATATTGCTTGATACAGATCAATTGAAGGTGTGAAGTGTGGGCGAACTTGGGGTATGGAGGTACGAGATGTTGTCGATGATAAAATTTTTGAAAGCTGCACAATCATTTTAATTTTTCAACGGTACGAGAAATTGCAACTTCAATCCGTCGGTAATAAGTCAATCCACCATCGCCCATGCCAACGCGTTTACAGCGTGAATGGTGCATTTGGATTGGAAAAGTCCACTCTGCCGACGTTTTTAGATATATATATATATATATATATATATATATATATATATATATATATTTATGTGTGTGTGCTCGCGCGCGCGCGCGCATCTAAACATCAATAATAAAATGATACTGTTTCATATAAAGATGGAAGGATGATTCATACGGTAAAATATTTAAACAAAGTTGTAGATGGGAAAAACTGCAACCCTTTGGATATAACCACACGAATGGAAATAAACGGCATCTTTAAAATGTCAAAACTTGGGTGCACTTTTTTTAAAATGACATATATTGTGAGAACACCTCCTTTTAAATAAATGCACCTACTTAGGAGAAGAGACAACAGGGATAGTTGAGAGTAACGAGGGAAAAAAATGTTCCTTATTCTAGTTAGGTATTAGATGAAGGCCACTTCTTGCTATTGCTATGTTTTTTTCTTTTCCAATCTTTTCTATATGTATAGTTTATCCGGCCAATGTTCATTTTAATAAATATAGATGACGCAAAATCAATACATTATGCAAAATAAAGTTCTCTGAATTCTGGTTGTTCGTCATACTTAGCGTACACTCCATGCAGGTACAACGAAGATCCATATGATCGCATCTGGTCCCCTTACTTTTCCAGTTCGTGGCGCGGGCTTAGTACCTTATTTTCTTTTAACACCGATTACAGCTTTCACCCGCCCAATGCCGCCATGAGAACTGCAATGGCGGCTCCCAACGCCACCGATACCCTGTATTTCAATTGGACAACCGATGACCAAGAAGCACAGTTCCACATTTACAGGCATATTGCCGAAGTAGAAATTCTTGGAAGCGGCCAATTGAGAGAATTCAATGCCTGTATTGAAGGCTACCCACTTAACTGCTTCAACCAGTTTCGGCCAACATACCTCCAAGCTACCACCATCTATACTATCACTCCTTTCAGTGGCAGAGAGGTACTCATCCTTTTTCCTGCCAACAGCACAGTCTACACTTCCACCCATTCTCAATGCAATTGAAATCTACACATTGGTTAAGCTTTCTGTGGTTCCAACATCGGAGCTTGACTGTAAGTATATTTAATCAACATGACTATCTTCCATCCATATATATCTATAACAATGTTTGTACAAATGGTTTTGTATGTTTTCTTTGTTAAGTGAATGCTATAACGGATATAAGAGCAGAGTATGGCGTGAAAAAAAACTGGATGGGTGACCCATGTGTGCCCACAAATTACACTTGGGAGGGCATAACTTGTAGCATGAATGATACCCCAAGAATCGTATCACTGTGCGTTCCTCTCTTGTTTGAAGATTCTTTTAATCAATTAGAATAATGCCCAAAGGCAAAAGCTGGTAAAGTTTTGCTCTGCTTCCTTGCAGGAACCTGTCTTTTAGCGGAATAGAAGGAACCCTGACTTCTTCATTTCGAGATCTCACGTCTCTCACATTTTTGTAAGTAGTAATTGTTTGTTGATGCTTCTAGTTTCGAATTATTACGACCAGTAAGTGTTGACATATAAGCTGCCCAATATTCGACATTAATATGTAACATTTGCAGGAACAATCATACGGTTGTAAAGATAACACTTTGACTAACCCAGAATATATAGACGTGTAATACTAAGTATATATGCATAATGATCATATGGCTAATAAATTTCTGTTGCAGAGATCTGTCAGGGAATAACTTATCGGGGGTATTACCTGATATTCTAGCCAGTCTGCCTCTTACATCGTTGTAAGTATTCCCAATTAGTTGTTCAATCATAAGCTTTTAATAAGTTGGCAGATAATTAATATATATTTATTTGATCTCAGGAACTTATCAGGAAACAAATTTAATGGATCAGTTCCTTCTGCTCTGCTGGAAAGGTCAAGAAACGGTTCACTCCGGTTAAGGTTTGTCGCCAACTCTATACATTTAATCAAGAAAGCATAGACCGATATTGGTGACTAAGAATTTCATGCATAGCAGAATATTTCAGTGTCATATATGATAGAATAAAGGTTTTATTCCTTGAAAATGTTATATTGTTTACTTCGATTGTGTCAGCCTCGATGGAAACCCAGACTTATGCAAATCAGATTCATGCAAGCCGAAGAAGAAATCTGAGGTTCCCATTGTAATTTCCGTGGTTGCTGCTGTGGTCGGTCTCATTTTGGCTGTTAGTTTTGGCTTCTGGTATTGGAAGAGAACAAAGACTAGAAACCAAAAGATTGAAGGTACTTCAAATGCAGTACCTATAGTAAAATTCCACTTGTTTTACACATACATATTTTATATGAATCTGTTGGAACCGTTTCTTAACAATTGCATGGGAATGGTGCATGAATGATGGATAACTGGGTTAGTCACGACCCCTGCTGTAGAAAATAGCAATGCCAGAGCATCTGCGACATCGTCGGGTTCATTCAACCTGGATAATCGACGTTTCACATTCGTTGAGCTAGCAAATATGACAAACAACTTTAGCCGGGTTCTGGGAAGAGGTGGGTTTGGAGTAGTATACCATGGCCAAATGAAAGATGGAACAGAGGTGGCCGTCAAGATGCTCAACGAGAATTGCAGTGGAACCACAGAGTTTCAAATTGAGGTTTTTATGCTATGCTCATTTCATTACTATTACTATCATGTTGTATGTTTTTATTAAATAAATACATTTATCTTAGCTTATGTGAGATTTTCATGATTTTAGGCTCAGCTGTTGACTCGAGTCTACCACAGAAATTTGGTTCAGTTCGTTGGGTACTGTGCTGATGGCAAAAACTTGGCACTCATCTTGGAGTATATGCCACAAGGAAATCTTGCCAAGGCGCTGTCAGGTATATAAATATGCTCCCAATTTGCAAGGTTCTTATGTTGGTAAACTTAAATATTGTGCGTTAAAATTTTGTTTCTTGGTTTTTCTTTGAGTGATGGAATTTATTTGGCATCTTAATGTAAGGCTGCAGTAACACGTGCATATCCTTTCACTTTTGATAGGATCAGAAAGAGTCCTTAGTTGGGCTGAACGGCTGCGAATAGGACTAGACATTGCTCAAGGTAAAGTACATATTGGAGAACTATAGTAACCCTCTCACATCAATGAAGTAGAAAATTTGATTTAATATCTTGACAATTCACGTAGGCCTAGAGTACCTCCACGTCGGCTGCAAGCCTCCAATTATTCATAGAGATGTGAAGCTGGCCAACATACTTCTGAACGACAAATTCGAGGCTAAGATTGCAGACTTTGGCTTGTCTAAAGTTTTCTTCTCTGACGATGACGTTACTCATGTATCCACCGCTGTCAAGGGTACCCTTGGCTATCTTGATCCCGAGTAAGTGAATTTACATCTAGTTTTCATGTTGAAAATATAAATTGTTCTTATTTTGAGAGTTCTTTGTCATTCATTAATGTTCACAGTTACTATCTTTCGAACAATTTGAACGAAAAGAGCGATGTATATGCCTTCGGAGTCGTTCTCATGGAACTCATAACCGGAAAGTCAGCAATCATCCAAATCTCAGAGTCGGAGAAGATAAGCATTTTGGAATGGGTGGAACCTTTTACTTTTCGCGGGGACATAAGAAGCATAGTGGATCGGAGATTGGGAGGAGATTTTAACATCAACTCTGCTTGGGCAGCATTAGATGTGGCAATTGCTAGTAGTAGGGCCAAGAACTCTCAAAGGCCTACAATGGGCAGTGTGGTGGCACAATTAAAGGAATGTTTGAATATTGATCAAAAGGTAGCTGCAAGAAGTGGAAGCTTGATTAACTATGATGTACAGGACAATGGCAAATCGGAGAACTCAATGTTCCATCCCACTGCACGTTGAGCCATGCATGTCTACCTAGTTAGATGTTTGATGAAATGGATTATAGTCCCATGATGACGCGCTATGTTTCTCTCTGAAAGGTTTGATCATGTACATGTTAAAAATGGTTTTATTGCTGATGGTTTCAAGGTTTTCTGTTTTCCCATACATCTCAATCTTGTACTCTATATATTTCTATGATCTTTTCTTGATAGTGATCACATATATTTAGCTGATCCATCTATCCATATGTCTAATGGTTTATGGAATGGGAAATCCTTTCTAGATCCATAATTTTTTTTAAACTTTCCACGCCTTGGGGGTTTAATTGAGCAAAATAATTGCCATGTAAGCATGATTAAGGTGGTTAATTTAATGCTAGTCCTAATCAAATTTAATGTGGAAAAAATGAAGAAAATTTTATTGATTTGCATAAAAATGGTTTAACTGCGTTGCTTTTTTCAATGTGGCGTGAAACGTTTGGCCACTGCATGCTTTCGGTGAGGATATATTGTTTTCCTTTTAACGTGTAAAAACTTGGAGTTTTATACTCCATTAATCCATATATTAGCACTGTTCATTTAAAGTACATATCCTATTTATTAACCAAGGTTGAATTTGTGCGCAAAATATTCTTTTTGCATGGTAATTTTTCTACCGTCAATGGCACGTCATGGTTTACATACAAGTGAAGTGGATCACGTATCGGAAAAAGGGAAAATACAAAGTGGACTACCTCAATGTTTAGCCCACATGTTCCACTTGATACGACAAATGGCCTGACTAACACTTAGATACGACATAACCACCACAAAGCCTGTGTCTAAGGCAAGATAGCCGTGTCAAAGATTGGACAAATTTAACACGGTACAGCTGGGCCAAAATCATGACAACTTGTGAGAGTTATTTGTATCAGATGATCTTGACCGTTTTTTTATTATGTTCAGTGTCACAATGTTGATTTCAAGGTAAAATTTTTTCCCCTAAATCCTCTCCTATGCGACATATTCTTACCCTTGAAATTACTCAGTCTTCCATAAGTTACGCAATAATTGATAAACTCGAAGAAGAAACTCACTGAAGCAATTCTTAAATACTACTCTTAGTACTTGTTCACTATAACCATCTAGAGGTTAACCAATCACCGAAACAAATCAAAAACTCAATATTGCTACCTCAGTTTAGTCCCAACAATTGACACTACAAACAACAACAATCACCCCATGCCGATATCCAATCACCAATCAGTACCTGCAACCAATTCTCAATACCAATAACTTATAATCAGGCTCTTACCAATCACTACTTTCTACTTGTACCCGATATCTATTGTAACCTCTGCACCCAGAGTACCACACTACTCTCGGATAGGAAATCAGAACATGAATAGAAACCTCAATTGGGGTTAATCTTGTACCACTATTTACACCTTCCTCGATCACCCGTGCTCAATCACGCATAAGTACACCCGATACAGTATTCTCGATTATCAGTACTCCCTAATAATAAGCTATTCCGAGAACCAAGTAGCAACACCCCCCCCCAATCACTACCAACTCTTCACCAAACACCAATTCTATTGCTCGACTGTGCCAGCCTCTTCACTTGCTTGTCCCGGTAACGTTGTAAACTTCGACCATGACCCGGTACTAAAGTACCTTATCTAATTGCGACAAACAACAAGCAAACACGTAGATCTAGGGAAACACTCCTAACCTTATATTATCACAATAATACAAGGAATACAAGCACTCGAATACTCTCAAGCACGCACTTGACCATGTGGACAGCCCCACTAGGCCTTGCCCAAATGCTACTCATTCACAAAGGGACTCACTTGGATTACCCCTCTAACAAGCAATCCTCACAGCTACACACCCCTAGTCAAACTCCCCAATAAGAACAACTAATACATGAACTTAACTTAATCAAACATGAATCAAAATCAGTAACAAAGGCATGTACAAGAGTACCTTAATTAAACCCTAAAAATCCCTTAAAGTTGGAAGTTTCTATCCCTACACAAAGAGATTGACCATGGCAACTTCTTCCTTCCTTGATTCGACCCTCTTCTCACAACAGAGTCGTTGAAAACTCTCCTAAATCCTCTCAAATATGTCCTCCCTCTCTAATGATTAATTACCTCTTTCATAATGCTCTTATATGTCTAAGGATCCGGCCTATTTATAAGAATTGCTTCCTACTTCATTGTAAACTCCAACTTGCCTATTATGAAAGAGTCAGCACCTTATCTAACTCTTCCTAACATTCTATCCAAGTCTTGCAAGACCTGAAACACGTCTCCCATGTTGTTCCACACTTTCCTAGTTGAACTCCATGGTCATGGAAGAACAACTTAGGCTCAAGAACCTCAAACTCTTACATCCAAATCCCAATAGATTTAGGGTTTGATCCCAGCTCCACCAAGACTTCCTCTTGGCTCCTTCTCCTAGTCAACCTGATGTCTAAGTCAAGCCCTTCTCTAACATGTTCAAGACCTCATCCCTGAAGTCTCGACCAAGTCCAAGTCTACCAAGAAATCCCACAGTCACCTACTAGCCCATACGCACAACTGCTGCCGATAACCCTACTTGTACTAGGATTCCTAGTGCAACTAGAAAACCTTGACCAATGTGTGGAACTCCACTTTCCAGCTCTTGCTCATCGCATAGCACTCATCTAGCACTCCCATTAATGCTCGGTTACTTCCCTCGGAACTCCCAAGTCCAGTTCTCAACATGTTCAGTAACCAGCCCCTAGCACTTCCGACAATTCCATGCACTGCTACTGGTACCCACTTCTTGCATGATTGATCGCCACTCCTTTGCATGCTTGGTAACTCCATCCAGTAACACTCGATCATGATTGGTCTTATAACCCATACTCAACATCTTGAGGTTAATTTTGAACCGATGAACACAGCTTGTTTGGTATGCCCTAGCCAATTGTCAATACACACTCCTAGTGACCCGATGAGCTATTTTAGGTTATCAAATGCTATCTCTCGCTATGTTCGATATCTAGAATCTCAATAATGTTTGATTCAACCCTTTGGAACCCGATAGCACTCCTAGTGTTGTGACAACCTCCTAGCATCCATGCTCAGTTGTCATTGCAACTATGATATACGATCACAAGTTGTAAGTTATTTCACCACTAGGATAGGACTGACTACCCTTTAATGGTCTGAGCATACTTAGGAACAACATATAAACCCTAGGTATCCAGGCAGCCCATGAATCAAAGCCATAACAATCAGTGTGCCTTTTCAAAATGAAGTGACAATATTTTTTATTTAAATACATTTTTGTTGTATGAAACTAATATCTAGAGAAATTAGTTGATGCTATTGTGGTAACTCATGGATTATACAATAATCTATACATATTATATAATAAGAGAACGATTTTTTACACGTGTCAATTTTATAAGAGATGAGCAAATATCTTATTTTGATTAGTTAATTAAATATAAAAAAAAGATCTGGTTACATATTTTGTAAAACCCGTGACTCAAGTTAAGGTTTTATAGTCTGAATCGGTTGGTTCGATTGTTATTTTTAGTCAAGTCAATTTCAGAACACGAGTACCGAGCCGAAGTTGGTCATGCGTGTTGAACTATGAGAGTCATGTGTGCCCAAGTATATAATGATAACGTCAGTAAGACAGTAGGAAAATGGGTTATCAGAATATGTGAGAGTACAACATATTTTTCTTTATTTATTTTAATTAAATCGTAGAATTATTTTAGGCCGAATAATGCATTAGGATTCATTACGGGTAGTTTGGGTGGGTTATTAGTTATAAAGCATGTTATTATATTGTTATGTGTATTATATTTTATTAGATTTTTCTCTGTTTTTCATGGATTTTTTTAGAATTATTACGAGTTAATATTATTTTTCTTAAGTCAAAGTCGAGTCAAGTTTTAATTACAAGCCGATCATTTATTTTTCTCACTGACCATTCGTTTTTTTCATCGACTTTCCTTTTTCTCACCGACCATTCATTTTCTCCCCAACCACTCGTTTTTCTCGCCGACCACTCATTTTCTTCCCCTCTGACATCTATTTATTCCACACCTCCGACACTGTCACCATCCAGCCATCACCATCCTCCTCACCCAACTTCCTTCTTTTTGTCTCCCTTCCCTCTTCCCACAATCCTCACTTGAGCTGGCCACAACCTTGTCGTTGTTGCCACATGAATGACAATTAGGTATAGAAATTTATTCGATTTTATTTGATTGTTTTATGGTTTTAGTGTGATTGTAAATTAGTGTTGATTTAAATTTAAATGCGTGTTAACAGATGATACTAATGAATTAGAGTTTGAATTTAAATGCATGTAAATAGATGTTGTTTTGTATGGATTGTTGAGGAGTGTAGCATTCATGCATTATATTGGGTGTTAGTATTTAGTCTTGATGTGTAGGTCCAAAGTAGGAGCTTGCCGCCTAGGCGCGAGGACACGCTCGGAGCTTCTACTAGGTCCGTTTAGGACTTGTTTCCTGTTTTACACTCTATTTTATTGTGTATTATTTATTACTTGTAGGACAAGTTAAATGGTGTTTTATTTAATCAACCAATTTTCTAGATTTGTAACCCTAGAGGATGAGATCCCTCGAGTATGTTTTCGAAAAAAGTCCACCACAAGTTGCCTTTGGGCCTCTTATATAAATCCCTTCCCAAACCTATATATAGTTTTATCGAGTTTTCAATGAGACAAGAGATGGGAAAACCAACATGTGCATACCATAAGCGGGTGCACGTGCCAGTCAAAGCGGCTCTAGATTAGTGAGCGAAGTGGGCTGTTCCAATCTCAAGGGATCCTAACGACTCCCGTTTCGAGTTCCTCACACCTAGAGAAATGTGGAAGTTTATGACTACTATTTAGTATAGCGCATATCTAGACTTGTGGTTCAAAGGGTATTAAAGGCGATTGCTTGAGAGTACTCAGTCGTCGTGCTCAAGGCCGGGAGAATTATGGAGGAAATGAAAGGGCTTATGATATACTAGTAGTCATGAGGGATTAGAAAATGAAATGAGATAATCAGCAGCAGCAGAACAGTCAGTCAGGATGCTACCTCCTTAGTAGGTGCCCTTCAGAGAGTTCATGAGAAGTATATGAATGTTTTCCTTCATATGAGAGTTTGGTCTCATAGCCAGTTTAATATTAGTTATATTTTTGGACTAGTAACACTCGTTACTGACTTATTTTTATAATATATGTAGGTGATGATCATGAGTAGGATGAGCCAGCCTGGACGGAGGAGCAGTAACATCTCATGCATACACACTTGCCAGATGATAGCATGTTAAATATTTTTTGGATGATGTAATGAAATACAATACATGATGATGTGGTGTGATATGATGTATGTTGTAGTAGAAGGATTGCTAACGATGACATGTTAATAAATATGTTTAGACATTGAATAAGTACAACAAGTAAGTTAAGGCTCATAATTAATGAGAAATGTGAATAGAATGAATAGACGGGTCAAGACCTTGTTTAGTTAAATAAAATGAAGGTTAATCAGTAGTTGAGTCAAGACTTAATACAGAAATAAATTATATAGTTGAATGAATTTATTATGTGAATGTTTCATTAATTATTTATATACGTATACATGTTGATTTGACAGGGTGACCCTTACTTGCACTTTTAGGGAAGATTCTGTCCATTTTATTTTACAAATTTTATCGTAAGTATTTTGGCATGCAAATTAGTTGTCATGTCATCCATGTAGTAGCATGTTAAGTTTATTTTTGTGCATTCATCCATGCATAGCAAATGACATCTTCCATCTTGAGATGCCGAGAATAGATCCACATGCGTTGGGTTCAGGTTAGCCGACCTAATCGAGACCAGCGACATTTTGGTTCGGTTCACGAGCGTAAACCGGATTTGAGGTGTTATATATTTGTTGAAACATACCAATTTTTTGGACTAATGGCAGATTGAAGTGCGATGTTAAAAATGCATAAAATTAAAAATTTAACTATCATACAAACTTCATGGAAGCGGATTTCAAAATATAGGCCAGAACAACACAACAGCCTAACAAAATTATACATACGTACATAATTATACATACTATGCCAAAATACACATTGACACCATGTGCAGCCCAGACAACTCAATCGAGCATACAACATGTCATAAACATATACATGTACCGGAATTTAGTTGACGGTAACATGCCCATATCATACATAAACATATAGATGTACCGAAATTTAGTCGATGGTAATATGCCTGTATCATACACAAACATATACATATTCAAAAATCTAGTTGATGGTAACATGCTCGTATCATACACAAACATAAACTATGTACCGGAATCTAATCGACGGTAACATGCTTGTATCATACATAAATATATACATATATGGTAACCTACCCGTATCATACATAAACATATACATGTATTGGAATCTAGTCAACAGTAATATGCCTGTGTCATAGATAAATATACATGTGTACCGAAATCTAGTCGACAGTAACATGCTCATTCTACTAGGATCATTTAGAAAAGTACACATACACATACATATAAGTGTTGATGCATCGAACAACATGGTAAGCCATAACCACTAAATCAAACTAGAAGTCTAGTAATACAAAGAAGGACCGCCCGAGGATTTTTTGTCAGTTCGGTTATTACTTGAATCGGGCTGGTAGGGTCCGGCTCCTTTTTGCTGTGGTTCAAGTAGGGTATGATATAGGTTTCCCGGCCTTACCCTCCTTTGGCGCTCGAGTACGCCTGTTTTGGATGTGGCAAGTCCGAGATTTTCATGTTTGGTCCAATCTAATCGTATATAGTTAGATGTTAGGACTGTGTCCTCCGTATGTCTTTTGTGTAATTGCAATGTGTTTAATAACCTTTTGGACCATCCTAAACCCTTTGGGGCACTGCAGTGTAATTCTCGAGGTGGGCCCGATCAGTTTAGGGTAAAAACCCTAAGCTTTTGGGTCTTAGGCTAACCCAACCCATACATCTTTGTCTTATCCAACTCATACCTCTTTAGGTATTACATCCATACCTATGAAATCACCAAGCAACCAATACCTCTCTATGACATCACCAATCCAACCCATACCTCTTTAGGTATAGCACCCATACCTATGAGATAACCATGTCAACCACCTTTTTTTTTTGTAAAACCCATCCTCCCTCACCTTTTTACCATTTCTCCTTCCCTCCTAACCACCAACAACCTTCTTCTCCTTTCCTTGGCTTTCTTCTTCTTGCTTGCAGCTCCAATCATCCCCTCCACGTTTCTAACCTCCGAGGGTGGCATGTTTTGAGGTTGGATACCTCAAAAGACCTCCCCATGGTCTTCCTTCTTTAGTTTTAGGTTTGTGCCAGCCTCATTCGCTCATTGTTTGGTGTTTATCTATTTTATGTTTGTATATTTTTTATTTTTATGATATTTTTAGTATTTAGACAATCCTGTTAGGAGAATTTTAAGTACTAATATATCTTATTTGTTCATGTAAAAAAATAGATATGTTTTTTATAATGCATGTAGGTCACTGATCTTCACTATTTTGGTATAAAAATCATATCTTGGCACTCTGATGTTACATTTGCATGATTCTTATTTTGTTGCACTCATTACATGTATATCCACAACTTTTGTGTTGGGTGTTTTGCATTAAATGACCTATAATGTACATGTACTAGGGTAAAAATTGAGGAAAGGTGGCAACTTTCACCATTACAGTGACAAGCCATTTTTCTCCAATTTTTACTCTTTTGACCTAGTAGGATATGTGATTTGGCATCACTCCATATTGTTCACAAAGTGATTTTTAACACTTCTGAAGTTTCCACAATGGGTTTAACACTTCACTTGGGACATCGTTACCTGAGGAGTGTAGCATTCGTGCATTATATAAATTCCTCCTCCAAGCCTATATATTTTCCATTAATTATGAACCTTAACTTACTTGTTGTACTTATTCAATGTCTAAACATATTTATTAACATGATCAATCATTAGCAATCCTTCTACTCAGAAACATACATCATATCACACCACATTGTCATGTATTGTATTTCATTACATCATCCAAAAATATTCCCAACATGCTATCATCTGGCAAGTGTGTATGCATGAGATGTTACTGCTCCTCCGTCCAGGGCTGGCTCATCCTACTCATGATCATCACCTACATATATGATAAAAACAAGTCAATAACGAGTGTTACTAGTCCAAGAAATACGCAACTAATATTAAACTGGCTATGAGACCAAACTCCTCATATGAAGGAAAACATTCGTATACTTCTCACGAACTCTCTCAAGGGCACCTACTGAGGAGGTAGCGTCCTGGCTTGACTGTTCTGCTGCCTTTGCTGATTATCTCATTTCATTTTCTAATCCCTCACCAGCTACTGGTATATCATAAGCCCTTTCCTTTCCTCCATAATTCTCCTGGCCTTGAGCGCGAGCAGCCGGAGTACTCTCAAGCAATCGCCTTTAATACCCTTTTGAAAAATTTAGAGCTGCAATCGGATTTAACTTACGAGGAAAAACCGATTCGCATCTTCGTAAGGGAAACAAATACACTCCGTAACAAGGAGATCCCATTCGTAAAGGTATTATGGAGAAATCAGGGGATCGGAAGAAGCTACATGGGAGACTGAATAGGAAATGGCAAGAAAATATCCTAGCCTGTTTGTAGCATAAGTCCGTGTAATTGTTGTAACATGAACTTATACCGGAGATGTACTTAGTCATGAACATCCTATTTATGCTATGATATTTCAGGGACGAAATAATTCTAAGTTGGGGAGATTGTGAAGACCCGGAAAAAAAAATAATAATAATATATATATATATATAATAATAATAACGTTCGACGCGGCGGGATCGAACGTGGGGAAAAAATTTCGTTAGCTGGTTAGGTATGAATTACCCGGTTAATTGAGAAGTAATTTCTAACCGGACGATTCTACTTGAATCGGTCAAGTCGACCACATTATTTATCCATCTAACCATTTAAGTGAACCATACCATGT
>JAURVB010001411.1:0-149520 GCA_033002965.1 Piper betle | reverse complement strand
TTTTTTCCCCACATTCGATCCCACCGCGTCGAACGTTATTATTATTATTATTATATATATATATATATATACTTATTTATTTTTATTATTTTTTTTCCGGGTTTTTCACAATATAATCCCTATTATCGTTTCAAGAGACTTTTAGTTGTTATGAGCCTATATCGAGCTCGTTATATGCTGGGAGGGGTGGCCTCCCCATCCAGCTACCATCCCATGCATGCGTACACACACTACGTGGCCCATGACCGGTGATTACCGATGTTTGCCATTGACACATCCTCTCGGTATCACAAGTGCACAATGAGCCTTCTTGTGCCACTGCACTGTCACCCCTTTCAGCCTACGGGCATGTGTTTAATCTTTCAGAGGGTGCTGCCTTGTGACGAATTGAGTCGACCCCGGTTGCGTTCTAGCGCATGGTGGTCAGATACTCAAGTCGACCAAGACTCCCACATAGTAATTTTCATGGGTGTAGCCCTGTGTCAGACTAAGTCAATTCCTTGACCCCAGTTACTGTAAAGACCGTGAAAAAAAAAAATTTTGTGGACGAGGTCCAGGAAGGAGTGAACGTGTTATATTCTTTACCCAGTTAATTCTACCCGGTTAACTATTTACCCATTTTATTATTTACCTGACGAAATGAAATACGGGTCAAGGGGTGTTTTAACATTCCCTAGCCATCATTTTCATTTTTATAAATTTGAAAGAGGATGTCATTTTTGGTGTAAGGGGCATCTTCCTCACCTTAGGAGCCTAGTTCTCCTCTTCCTTGCCGGGGCCTCTTCCTTGTTTGGGTATCCTTCTTATCTCCCTATTCTTAATATTCATGCATTCATATGTCTTTTTAATTGATAATAAGCTGGATAATCATGAGAAATAAAGTATGAAATAAAAAATAAACAATAAGAACTAAACTGGAAACTGGAATCTCGTCCATTACCGAGTAGTCTGAAATTTTGGCAAGATGGGTGACTGTAAGAACAATTTCAAGGCAATCCTCACAACCTTGATGACCTCTCTTGTTGCTGGGTTGAAGGGAGGGCTCGCCATGTCCCTGGTTTCCGGTGGGTGGAGGAATTGCAGCGGTCAATAGGTGGAGTTGCAAGGGTGATGGAAGTGGCGATGTTCTGCTGCAATAGGTGCTGTAATGGAGGTTCAGAGGGGTAGACACCGGTTGTGCTTCATCGACAGCATCATGGGTTCCTTTGCAGTAGTTTAGGCAGCCAGACAGTCCACAACGGATGACCTTCTCGCCAAAATTCATGGCGGCGAAGTGCAGAAGTGGGAGAACGACCATACTCCATGCAACATCCAAAGGTGGCCAATCTTTCTTGTTTTGATGGCAGCCTGAGGTCGTGTAACATCTGAATTGGAGCAAGTTCAATGAAAGGAGGGGACTTGAGGCTGGGAGAAGAGGAACATGTCTGGTTTGGTGCAGGACGACATCTTGGAATGCTGCTGTAAAACACGCACATGAGGCTTCCTCTCTTGCTGATTTTATTGCTATTGAATTAGTATAATACAAATTATTTTAAATAAATTAATCGAACAACTTAATTAATTAAATTGCAATGAATAATGATAACGATTAAAAATTATAACCCTAAATTAAATCATCAATATAGGGGTTAAGTAATTATCACTGCAAAGGAAAATTATATACTTGTTTATCAGTTAATAATTATTTTATCAATTCTTGAGTATTAATTATTATTTTGATAATTAATTTAAAATTTAAAGTAGGACATAAATGATTATACCACATGAATAATTTAATATTTAATATTGCTGAATTTTAATAGTGATATATATATTACTCATTTAGTTGCATGCATTTCTACTTGAATAAAATTATACTTATGTATAATTTTATGTTCTTGTTCAGATTAGGATCATTGGTCGCAGTCGCAGGTTCACCTACGAACTATCCAGGTCCATATAATTATTTGAAATGTTGTATTTTCCCTTCTTGGCAGCCCTGGTCAGCCTGAGCCCAAATTCGACCACCATGCACCGAGTGCAACCGAGCTCAACGAATTGACTCAGTCCGACACGGGGCTGCACCCCTAAAATTACTATGTGGGAGCATCTGACCACCATGCACTGGAACATAATTGGGGTCGACTAAATTCGGCACAAGGCAGCACCCCTGAAAGATTGAACACCTGTCCCTATGCCAAAAGGGGCAACAAGGCGCAATGGGGGAAGATGGCTCATTATGCACTTGTGATACCGAGAGGGTGAGTCAATGACAAATAACAGTAACTACATGCCGTGAGCCATGTAGCGTGTGTGTGCATTCATGGGATGGTAGCTGGATGGGGTGGCCACCCCTCCTAGCATATAATGAGCTCGACATAGGCTCTTAACAACTAAAAGACTCTTGAAATGATAATGGGGATTTTATTGACTTGTTTTATTTAATTTTGCAGCTTCGTGGTTTTATTACTAACGCGGAATTGCCTCCGCAGGCGAGCAGCTTTGGACTTATGAATAAAAGTGATTCAGGTTGGTGAATTGATAATAAAAATTGGACTTCCTTCTTATTCTCTTGTGTTATAAATGTGGCTAAGGGAAATGGTCCGAGACTATGGGACGATTACTTTATATTATTGAGAACATGATTTATTGTTATGATTTATATTATATATTGCCAGACTTAGTTGCTTTTCTAATTCATGTTCTGGAATATTATTGTTACATCAATTATATTTTTAGGTAACACCATGTCTGGTTCGGGCAAGTCGTTATTCAGATAGTGAGGGAAGCCACTGAAAATGTGAAACTCATTCAGTAAAGGCTTAAGGCAACTCAGGATCGATAGAAGAGTTATGCTGATACTCGAAGGAGGGACCTAGAGTCCCATGTTGGGGAGTTTGTGTACCTAAAAGCATCTCCTAGGAAGGGGGTGATCAGATTTAGAACATCAGGGAAGTTAAAGCCAAGATTCATAGGACCATTTCTAATCCTAGATTGAGTTGGAAATTATGCAGAGACAATTTTGCGTTAGTGATAAAACCACTAAGCCGCATAATTAAATGAAACAAGTCAATATGATCCCTATTATCATTTCACTCGTTATTATTATTATTATTATTATTACACAAGTCTTTAGTAATTATCTCTCAGGTCATTTTGAGATTAGTAATTTGTCTCTCAGGTCATTCTGAGATTAGTAAAAGTCGTCTCCCAGCTCATTCTGAGATTAGGAATCGTCTCCAGCTCATTCTGAGATTAGGTGGTCTCCAATTCATTTTGAGATTAGTCATGGTCTCCCAGTTCATTCTTAGATTAGAAATTGTCTCCCATCTCATTCTGAGATTAAGTGGTCTCCCAATTCATTTTGAGATTAGTCATGGTCTCCCAGTTCATTCTGAGATTAGAAACTGTCTCCCAGCTCATTCTGAGATTAGTGCCGACAAGGCTACCAGTTTGGGAAAATATAACATTTCATATACTTATACCAGTTTGGGGAAATACAACATTTTATATAATTATACCAGTTTGGGAAAATACAACATTTCAAATAATTATACGGACACACATAGTAATTTTAAAGGTGCAGCCCCATGTCGGATTGAGTCAATTCCTTGACCCCAATTACGTTGCAGCGCATGGTGGTCGAATCTAGGCTCAGGCCAACCAGGGCTACAAACAAGGGAAAGTACAACATTTCAAATGACACTACAAACTTGGATATTTCCAACTTGCAGCTGCGATCAACGATCATAATTTAAACGAGAACATAAAATTATACATAAGTATAATTTTATTCGAGTAGGAATGCATGCAGCTAAATATCTAATATATATATCATTTTCAAAAATATTAAATATTAAATTATCAACAAATCTAGTGAGATAATTAATTATTCATGTGACATAATTATTTAAGTCCTACTTTACATTTTTATTTAATTATCTAAATCATAATTAACACTTAACAAATAATAAAGTAATTATTAATTCACAAACAAATATTTAATTATTATTATTCGTATATTTTCTTTTGACATAATAAGTTTTCGTACAATAATTAATTAGTTTAGTAACATTACTAATAAACCATTAAAATGATTATTTTTAAAGATTTATTATGAGTTCATATTATTTTTGAACTCAAGTAGGTACCGAGTCAACCTATATTTACAAAACTGCCACCCTTCATCTTCTTCTTCCCGTCGTCATTCTTCTTTTCTCCAAAAACAGGTTCATCCTTCTCCTCCAACCCTTATCTTGGCACCCAATTGAACCACCATTTAACCATCTCAACAATGCATCAACAACAAGATAACATCCGCAAGCGGGAAGCCTCAAGTGCGTGTTTTACAGCAGTTAACCATGGCACCCAACTCCTGGCCTATTCTTCTTCTCCCAGCCTCAAGACCCCTCCTTTCTTCCACCTTGCTCCAATTCAGATGTTCCCCAACCTTAGGCTGGCATCAAAACAGGAACAGATTGGCCACCTTTGGACATTGCATGAAATATGGTCGTTCTCCCCACTTCTGCACGTCGTTGCCATGAATTTCAGCGAGAAGGTGGTCTGCAGTGGATTATTCTAGCAACCTGAACTATTGTGATGGAACCCATGATGCTGTCCATGAAGCACAACCAGTGTTTACCCCTCTGAAGCTTCCATTACAGCATCAATTGCAATAGAACGTCGCCACTTCCGTCACCCTTGCAACTCTGCCCCCTCACAGCTGCAATTCCGCCACCCACCGGAAAACCAGGGACGTGGTGAGCCCTCCCTTCGACCCAACAGCAAGAGAGCTCGTCAGGGTGTGAGGGACTGCCTTGCAATTTTTCTTACGGTCGCCCATCTTGCCAAAGTTTCAGCCTACTCGGCCATGGACGGGATTCCAATTTCAGTTCAGTTTACTTCTTTTCTTGTTGATTTACAACTTTAATTCCCATGATTAACAAGCTTACTATCAATTAAAAATATGCATGCAAGAAAATTAAGAAGAGGGACATATGAAGGATGCCGAAGCAAGGAAGAAACACCGGCAAGGAAGAGGAGAACTAGGCAGCTAAGGTGAGGAAGATGCCCCTCCACCCGTATGTGAAAAATGACGTCCTCCTTCAAATTTATAAAAATGAAAATCACGGTTAGGGTATATAAAAACACCCATAGACCCGTATTTCATTTAACCAGGTAAATAATAAAATGGGTAAATAATTAACTGGGTAAAGAATATAACACGTTCGGTCCTTCCAAGACCGCGTTCGGTCCTTCCCGGATAGAGTCCGCGTCCAATTTTTTTTCCCCCACGGACTTTACATTTAACCTATGAGGAAAAACTGATTCGCATCCTGGCAAGAGAAATAAAGACACTCAAGAACAAGGAAATTCCTTTGGTAATGGTATTGTGTAAAAATCAGGCATCAGAGGAAGCAACATGGGAGACTGAACAAGAATTGGCAAGGAAATATCCTAGCCTATTCACGACATAAGATTTCTTATGATTGTAGCAGCACGAACCGATACCGAATAAATAATTAATCGTGATTGTCCTGTAATCATGATGGTTCCTGTTGCCGTTATAGTATTTCAGGGACGAAACTTTTTAAAGTTGGGGAGATTGTAAAGACTGTGAAAAAATATATATATGTATATATATATATATATATATATATATATATATATCGAAATACCAAACGTTGGAGAATTATTATCATTCTCTACTTGGTTAATATATTTTATTATTTACTCGGTTAAATGAAATATGGGTGTAGGGGTGTTTTCACATACCCTAGAGGTCATTTTCATTTTTATAATTTTGAAAGAGGATGTCATTTTTGGTGTAAGGGCGTCTTTCTCACCTTAGCCGCCTAGTTCTCCTCTTCCTTACCAGTGCTTCTTCATTGCTTGGATAACCTTCCTTTCTCCCTAATCTTAGTTTTCATGCATTTCTTAATCACCATGCTAATTTTTGTTGCTTCATCAATTCATGATCATCATGTAAAGTTCTTCTACTTCATCCATTCATGGTCGTTTTGTTGTGTTGTTCCTTCATCAACGTCCTATGCTGTGAATTGGTTGGGTAAGGATAAGGGCATTGCAGTCTCTAGCGTCTTAGAAGTTCTAAGGTGTGGTATGGATGGTGAACAATGCTATGGGTGAGTTCAGGCGTCCGTACCAGTCCGTCGGCCAAGATTCACGTCGTGCATGCTCACAACACTTGGCCGGGATGCTGGGTTGTCATGCATGGAGAAGGGAAGAGTTCCTGGTGGTGCTGCTGGCCGGACGGAGGTCACCTTGTGTCCCCGGTGGTGCTGCTGGCCACGAGTCGCTCAGTATGGTGCAGGACAAGCTCGACTTGGGTAGTTGCTGTAAAGCATGGACTTTAGGCTTCCAATTGGTTGCTGGAGAAGGTTAAAGTTGATGGAGGACATGATTCTGGTTTTGGGTGCTTAGATAAGGGTTGGAGATTGCAGTCTCTAGCGTCTTGGGACAATTGTTGTGCTGTTGCTCCATGAACGTCCTATGCTATGTAATTGGTTGGGTTAGGATAATGGAGTTGCAGTCTTTAGCGTCTTAGGAGTTCTAGGCATGGGTTTGGATGGTGGACAAAGCTGTGGGGGATTCCAGGCATCCATGCCAGTTCGCCAGCCAAGATTCATGCCGTGCATGCTCACAGTGCTTGGCCGGGATGTTGGGTTGTCGTGCGGGGAGAAGGGAAGAGTTCCTGGTGGTGCTTCTGGCCGGACGGAGGTCGTCTTGCATCCCCGGCGGTGCTGCTGGCTAGGAGTCGGGCGCCATGGTGCAGGACATGCTCGCCTTGGGTAGCTGCTGCAAATCACGAATCTTAGGTCTCAAATTTGGTTGCTGGAGAAGATTGAAGTTGACGGAGGACGTGAATCTGGGTTTGGGTGCCAAGATAAGGGTTGGAGAAGAAGGAGGTAGGCTGTTTTTGGTTGCAAGACGAAGGTGGAGAAGTGGAGCGTTGGGGAAGAAGAAGATGGTAATTCTGTAATTTATGCTTGACTCGATACGGCTTGAGTTAAAAATAATACCAACTCGTAATAAATCTTTAAAATAAATATTCTAATGGGTTACGGGTTAAAGTTGCTAAACTAATTAAGTAATGTACGAAGTCACTATGAGTAATAAAAATACGGTAATGATAAACAGTCGATAATTAATTGGCGTAATACAAGCGATTAAATTAAATCAGAAGATTATAAGTAATTAATAAAATAAAGATTTTTCCTTTACCATATTAAATTTAATATTAGATAAACAAAGTGATTATTTTAATAATGAGTCAGTAAGGCAGAAAATGGGTTAGTAAACTATAATCGTGTAAAAATCACAACTGTCGAACCTAAGTAGCATAATGAAAATAAATATAGTTCGAAACTTTATTAGTTGGATAATTTAAAATAATTGTATTAGTAATATCTTTGAATTAGGATAATACAAAATTTTTTAAATAATTTCAGCGAACAACTTAATTAATTAAATTGCTTTGAATAATGCTAGCGATTAAAAATTATAACCCAAGGAAAATATACTAATAATCAAAATTAAATATTTGTTTATAAGTTAATAATGACTTAATCATTTGTTAAGTGTTAATTATAATTTAGATAATTAATTTAAAATTTAAAGTAGGACTTAAATGATTATGTCACATTAATAATTTAATATTTAATATTGTTGAATTTAATCATGATATCTACTAGTCATTTAGTTGCATGCATTTCCATTGGAATAAAATTATACTTATGTATAATTTTATGTTCTCGTCCAGATTAGGATCTTTGGTCCTAGTTGCGAGTTCACTTACGAACTATCCAAGTCCATATAATTATTTAAATTGTTGTATTTTCCCTTGTTGGCAGCTGTGAGGTCCCTCAATTTAATCCCACATCTAATACCTAATGGGAGAAGTTCCTGTTTATAAGTGAGAATGCACAATAGACCTTTAACTTTGGTTAACCATTTTGAAGAAATAACTTAGGCCTATTACATTGCACTTTGGGCCGGGGCCTGGTCGTTATAGGTGGTATCAGAGCAACCTAGTTAGATGTTAGATGGTGGGCTAGACTAGGGACATTGGCTAGGCTGCCAGTCACGGGCCAAAGAAGGTCATGGGCTGGGGTTAGCAACGGGTCAATTATAGGAATTTCAGGGATGAAATTTCCTAAGGTGGGTGGATGGTGAGATCCCTCAATTTAATCCCACATCTAATACCTACTGGGAGAAGATTCTGTTTATAAGTGAGAATGGACAATAGATCTTTAACTTAGGTTAACGATTTTACATAAATGACTTAGGCGTATTACGTTGCACTTTGGGCCAGGGCTTGGTCTGTAAGACCCATGACTCGAGTCAGAGTTTTACGGGAGTGAACCAGTCGGTTCAACCATCGGTTTGAGTCGAGTCAGCTTCATAGACCGCGAGCTGAGTTGAGGCCAGTTGTGAGTTATGAGCGATGAGGGTCATGTATGCTCATGTGTACGATGATAACGTCTAAAAGATGATGAAAAATAGGTTATCAAGTATATGGAGGTATACAGTATTGATTGTTATTTTTATTTAATCGTAGAATAGTTTTAAGCCGAATAACGCATTAGGACTCGTTGGATTATATTCGGGTGGGTTATTAGCTATAGAACATATCATTTGGATGTTGCTGTGTTCGTTTGATTTTACGGGATTTTTCCAAATTTTTTGGATTTTTTTAGGATTTATTAGGAGATAGTTATTATTATTAACTCGAGTCAGAGTCGTGTCAAGTTTAATTTACAAAACTGCCATCGCACGCCCCTTCATCTTCCCCGACACTTTCCCCTTCCAAAACCCTACCGCCGCTTTGTGTCGTCACCGCCGCCGCCACTATCGACGCCGTGCTGTCGTCGATCAACACCGCCCCACCCCGCTGTGCAGTCGCGTGCCGCCACAACCCACCTCGGCCACCGTCTCGCCGCCACGATGCCGGAATCGTCCCACAAGCCGCGATGCCCTCCCTCAACGATTTGCCGCCGTCCGGGCCGCGTTGCCGCCGCTGGGACCCCGACGACCACCCCCTCGCAGTCGCTGACGTTTCCCCACCTTCCCGAGCGCTGTGGAGGCCGGCTACAGCACCGATCGGAGCACGCCGCCGCCGCTGACGGCCATTGCTGCCCTGGCTGCTTTATTTGACACCACCATCGGACCAAGCTCGTCGAGTTGGTGCCGATAGACCCTTTGATTGCCCTGTCCCGAATCATCGCCGGAAAATCCGCCGACACTCGTTGGAAAACTGCCAGAACCGCCGGAAAATTGGATTCATAGAAAATTAGCCGGATCATCCACCGAACGCACCCGATCCAATCTGATCGGACTTCGGACGCCGCTAGGTGCCGAATTCAAGTTTCGAGCCACGAAACGGAAACCCTAACCATAGCCGATTTTCGACGATGCGAGGTATAATTTATTTTAACTTAATTATTTGAAAGTATTGGTTATTAGAATTGCATGCTAGGATTGGTGAACTGTGTGTTATAATAATATATATAAATGTAGATTTGATTAAGGATAAAATATGAAATTTGTTTGATTGAGTGGTGTTAAAAATGGAGACTAAGAAACTAATTAGGGTAACTAGGTAATGATCATGATCTAATGCAAACTAGCCTAAGTAGACTTGCTAGAATTGACATAGGTTGATGTGTGATAGTTGATGCGTGATTGTGTTGATTGTGTGTGCATGCTATAGGATGTGTGATTCATCATGCGGGCGTTAGTTTTTAGCCTGATTGTGTAGGTACGGTGTAGGAGCTCGCCGCATAGGCGCGTGGACCCGTTTGGAGCTTCTACCAGGTCCGTTTAGGACTCGTTCTCTATTTTTACGCTACTCTATTGTGTATTTGATTTATCATGTGTAGGACGAGTTAAGTGGCGTTTTATCGGATCCCACTTAACTCGGGTCATTTAGCCAATTGTTCTTTTTCGGATTAATAACCCTCGAGGATGAGATCCCTCGAGTTTGATTTTCGAACATCAGATCCAGCTCAAGTTGCCTTCGGGCCTATTGTATAAATCCCAACCCAGGCCTATATATGTATAGTTTTCGCATTTTCGGTGAGAGATGGGATGAGGGTTACTTGCGGCCACGTCTTCAGATGGGGCGTGTGCTCGGAAGAGCGGGCTCTGGAGCTGGGGAGAACCCACTTCATTCCCGAAGGATCCGGACAACTCCACCTTTGAGTTCCTCAAACCCGGAGAAGTGTGGAGGTTTACGGGTACTGCAATGCAGCGCATGTCTAGACTTGTGGTTCAAAGGGTACTCAAGGTGACTGCCTGAGAGTGCTCGGCCTTTGTGCTCAAGGCCAGGAGTAATATGGAAGGTGCAGAGGGCGGTAAGGAATGAAATTTGATGCGAGAAGTGATAGAGAAATGGCCAAGGTATGAGAATGAGAAAGAAAGGGGACGCTGTCGACCCAAGGGTGACGGCTCCCGTATGTGCCCTGATGAGAGTTCTTGAGGAAGTATATGGTTTTGATTCAACAGGAGAGTTTGCTCTCCTATGCCAGATTGATATTAGTTATTTTCTGGGCCAGTAACACTCATTAGAGACGGTTTTTCTATATATATATAGGTGAGGAATGCGAGCGATGAAAGCTGTCGGGACTGCGGAGGAGCAACATGGAACCGCGCACACATGTACTTGCCGCGTGTAACGTATGTATAATGATGGTGTGTTATTGTTATGTAAATGATAATTTTGATGTGTTTGCTTGAATGAATTACTTGTTATGAAATGAACTGATAAATATGAATGAGTAGGGAGCCTTGGAGTTCAGACTCGGCTCGGGTGAAAACGAATGAGATAATGATTTAATGTCAATGTAGATTGGTATGTGTTATCGTATTTTCATAAAATATTTATATACCCTTGTTGTGGACAGGTTGGCCCATGTTGCACTTTTAGGGGAAATTCTGTCCATCTTTTTCGTAATAGCATATATTTTCTTTTGGTTTCTCATTTATTGTTTTATCTTGTTTTTGCTTGTATATCATAGCATGCATGTAGGACCGCGTTAGAACCCAATTGTTCCCATTCATGCATTTCACATTTGCATCTCCATCTTGAGACGCCGAGAGTAGATCCGGGTCGGCTTAACCGAATCTAGTAGATTAGCGAACGGTTCGGTCGCCGGTGACATTTCCGGGTCAGTTCACGGGTGAGCCGAAACAGGGAGTTACATGGTCATTACAGCAGCCCTGGTTGGCCTAAGCCCAGATTCGACCACCATACGCTAGAATGCAATCGGGGTCAAGGAATTGACTCAGTTTGACACAGGGCCGCACCTTTAAAATTACTATGCGGGAGTCTTGGTCGACTTAAGTATCTTACCACCATGCACTGGAACGTAACCGGGGTCAGACTCAATTTGACAGGGCAGCCCCCCTTGAAAAATTGAATACCTGCCCCCAGGCCGAAAGGGGTGACTGGGCACAGTGGCGCAAGTAGGCTAATTATGCACTTGTGATACCGAAAGGGTGAATCAATAGCAAATATTGGTAACTACAGGCCGTGGGCCACGTAGCGTGTGTGCGCATGCATGGGATGGTAGCTAGATGTCGAGGCTACCCCTTCCAGCATATAATGAGCTCGGCATAGGCTCATAATTACTAAAAGACTTGTGAAATGATAATAAGGAATTATATTGACTTGTTTTATTTAATTATGCGGCTTACTGGTTTTATCACTAACACGGAATTGCCTCTGTAGGTGAGCAGCTTTGGACTGAAGAATAGAAGTGTGGTTGTTGGTTCTTTTACCAACCTAGGTATGGTGAATCGATAATAAATTTGATTTTCTCTTTTACCCTCTTGTGTTATAATTATGGCTATGGGAAACAGTCCGAGACTGTGGGACAGTTATTTTATATATTGTCATATGCTATTAGAACATGTTTTATTTTTACGATTTATAAATTCTAGACTTATTTACAGTATTACAATTCATGTTATGCAATGTTATGTTTACAGCAAATTATATTTTCAAGTAACACCCAGTCCAGTTCGGGCGGGTACAGCTAGCTAGCTCTGCTAGCACACTATTTGTACGATTACAATTGACAATGTCACCTACATCATAGAAGACAAACACTTTACCAGTAATTATGCATACCATTATGGGATCAGGAAAATTGAGCGGGGCGCATTAGTAGAGTGTGATTCATACTATCAGGTAACATTTTAAAAGTTTGAGACTCATATAATGGTTGTACTATAAATATAATATAATGGAGCAATTAATATCACAACATTTAAACTGTACATTGTATGAGACATTATATTTAATCAATTATTATATTATTTCCAAATAAACTTCTTGTCTTTATTTATAACGTTAATACTGATATGCATAGCCTAAAAATCAAAAAGAGAAATATTAACTGGTTAATTAATAGCAAACTTGGATCAGTTAACAAGTACTAAAATATCATTACCAACTTAGTTAATTGGGCATGAACCTAACTTGTGTATTCAGATTAAGCTACTGACCCACAATAAAATACAAACGAAAACATACAAGATAGTTTGTTGATTCGTTTTTAAATTTTTATCAAGCATGAAGATCTTGAGGCCAACAAGCCAAAATGATAGTAAACAATAATTAATTACATTGTAATTAGATATTACCAATTCATCAAATATAAATATAATAAATATAATAGAACTACAGTAGTCAATATTCAATATAATACCAATATTAATTTACATACAACACGAATCATGAAATCTTAAAACTATTAAAAAAACAACGATCTCAACTAATAATTAAAATTCAAGATCAGAAAAAACTAACAAGGTGATATGCAATATGATGAAGAAACAAGCGAGGAAAATAAATAAAGAAAAAAGTTGAGAACAAGAAGAAAATAAAGAGAGTACCGATTAGGAGGCAAAGAAGCAGGTGGGGAGAGGAACGATGCCGATGATGGCCTACCTAGCGGCCAAACCCCTTACAACTATCTCTCATAATCTACGAAAAATTTTTGATCCCTAAAAGATTTCCCCCTATCCTTATTCAAGATATACACATGATTATCTCAACTAACTATTACCTCCTTATCTCTAACAATATAATATATATATATATATATATATATATATATATATAAACTTTAGATCTGATTTTTACAATTTCCCCAACTTAAGAACAATTATGATTAATTATTTCTTAGTATTGGTAGGCTAGATTTATTTGTTAACTAATTATCTAGTTATAATTAGACTTGTAAATGACATTGAACTTGGACAAGATAAAATTTATTTGTTTATTTATTTTATATCTTATTCAACCAATTATGCTAGTATAAATTACAAAAACATTATTCCACAAATAGCCTAGGGTATTTCTTCGACATTTCTTGCTTAGTCTCCCATGTTGCTTCCTCTGACCCCCTAATTCTTCCACAATACTTTTACGGAGGGAATTGTCTTGTTCCTGAGTGTCTTTATGTCTCTTACCAGGATGCGAATCGGCCTTTGCTCGTAGGTTAAATCTGATTGTAGCTCTAAGTCTTCAAGATTCATAATTATATGTTCTTCGACCCGTACATATTTTTTTGTCATTGAGACAAGGAAACCATTATGCACTTCAACTAAGCTTGGAGGAAATGCTAATCTATATGCACAAGTTCCAACTCGATTCAGGATTGGGAACGGTCCTATAAATCTTGGCTTCAACTTCCCCGATGTTCTAAATTTGATCACCCCCTTTGTAGCAGTATGTCTTTAGGTATACGAGCTCCCCACTTAGAACTCTAAGTCCCTCCTTCAAGTATCAGCATAACTCTTCTCTCGATTTTGAGCTACCTTAAGCCTCAGTTGAATGTGTTTGACTTTTTAGTTGCTTCTCTCACCATCTTGGGACTGACTATAATTGCTTCAGTAGACTCCAACCAGCACGATGGAGACGTACAAGGCCTACCATATACAGCTTCGAATGGTGCCATCCCTATACTAGCTTGGTAAGAGTTATTGTAAGTGAATTATGCCAAGGCTAAGTGTTCCTCCCATTCTCTTACCCATTCAAGGAAGCAAGCTATATAAAACCCCATTTTTTGGTTAGGGTTTTAACTCGAGTTTAGTTTTTCCCCTGTTCGGGTCAATATCGAGTCGGTTCGAGCGAGCTCGAGCCAGACTATTTTTCAGAATATGAGTATGGGGCCTAAATGGCCATATGAACATGTTATGGAGGTTGAGCATGCCCGACATGGAAATAATATTTTCAGGTATGATACTGTAGAGCATGAGCTAAGAGCGTATACACGAGGTAGACATATGATTTTTACGAGTTAGCTAGGATTTTAGGCCTAGATCTATGCAGTTGCAGGACTTAGTGTAAAGACTGCAAACTAAAAAAATAAAAATAAAATATTTGAATGCGGTCCGAGAAGGACCGAACCTATGATATTCTCGACCCAGTTAATATATTTTATTATTTACCGGGTCAAATGAAATACAGTGTAGGGGTGTTTTCACAAACCCTAGCGGTCATTTTTAATTTTTATAATTTTGAAAGAGGACGTCACTTTTGGTGTAAGGGTGTCTTCCTCACCTTAGCCGTCTAGTTCTCCTTTTCCTTACCGGTGCTTCATCCTTGCTTGGGTAACCTTCCTTTCTCCCTAATCTTAACATTCATGCATTTCATAATCACCATGCTAATTTTTGTTGCTTCATCAATTCATGATCATCATGTAAAGTTCTGCTACTTCATCCATTCATGGGCGTCATGTAAACTTGCTGTTATTTCATCAATTCATGGTCATTTTGTTGTGTTGTTGCTTCATCAACGTCCTATTGCTGGCCGGACGGAGGTCGCCTTGCATCCCTGGTGGTTCTACTGGCCAGGAGTCACGCAGCATGGTGCAGGACAAGCTCGACTTGGGTAGTTGCTGTAAAGCATGGACTTAGGCTTCCAATTGGTTGCTGGAGAAGGTTAAAGTTTATGGAGGACGTGATTCTGGTTTTGGGTTCTAAGATAAGGGTTGGAGAAGAAGGAAATGGGCTGCTTTTGGGTGCAAAATAAAGGTGGAGAGAAGAGAAGAACGTTGGGGAAGAAGAAGATGGCAAATCTGTTAATATTGGTTGACTCGTAATATAAACTCGTAATCAATCTTTAAAAATAATTATTTTAATGAGTTATGGATTAAAGTTACTAAACTAATTAATTATTGAACGAAATCGACATGGGCATAAGTAATAAAAAAATATAGTAATGATAAACGGTCGATAATTAATCGGCGTAAAACAAATGATTAACTTAAATGAGAGGATTATAAGTAATTAATAAAATAAATATTTTACCTTTACCATATTATATTTAATATTAGATAAATAAAGTAATTATTTTAATAATGGATCAGTAAAGTAGAAAATGGGTTATTAAACTATAATCATGTAAAAATCGCAAGCGTCGAACCTAGATAGCATAATGAAAATAAATAAAGTTCAAACCTTTATTGGGTTGAATAATTTAAAATAATTGTATTAATAATATCTTTGAATTATAATAGGCAAATATAATTTAACTAATTTAATCGAATGACTTAATTAATTAAATTACTATTAATAATGATAGCGACTAAAAAAAATTATAACCGTGAACAAAATCACCAAGACCATGTTTAAGTAATTATCATCTCAAAGGAAAATATACTAATAATAGTAATTAAATATTTATTTATCAGCCAATAATTATTTTATCAATTGTTAAGTATTAATTATGATTTGGATAATTAATTTAAAATGTAAAGTAGAGCTTAAATGATTATGTCACATGAATAATTAATTATCTCACTAGATTTGATTAGAATTCAATATTTAATATTTTTAAATGGTTGCATACTTATGTTGTCAAATTTTAATAATGATATATATATTAGGCATTTAGTTGCATGCATTTCTACTCAAATAGAATTATACTTATGTATAATTTTATGTTCCTCGTTCAGATTAGGATCGTTCGTTACAGTTGCTAGTTCACTTACGAACTATCCAAGTTTGTATAATTATTTAAAATTTTGTATTTTCTCTTATTGGCAACCCTAGTCGGCTTGAGCCCAGATTCGACCACTATGCACCAAGTGCAACCGGGGTCAAAGAAATGACCCAGTCCACCCCGGGGCCGCACCCTTAAAATTACTATGTGGGAGTCTTGGTCGACTTGAGTATCTGACCACCATGCGCTAGACCGCAACCGGGGTCGACTCAATTCGGCACAAGGCAGCACCTCCTGAAAGATTGAACACCTGTCCCCATGCCGAAAGGGGCAACAGGGCGTAATGACGCAAGACGACTCATTATGCACTTGTGATACTGAAGGGTGAGTCAATGGCAAACATCGGTAACTACAGGCCGTGGGCCACATAGCGTGTGTGTGCAAGCTTGGGATGGTAGCTGGATGGGGTGGCCACCCCTCCAAGAATATAACGAGCTCGACATAGGCTCATAATAGCTAAAAGACTCTTGAAATGATAATGGGGATTTTATTAACTTGTTCCATTTAATTATGTGGCTTAGTGGTTTTATCACTAATGCGGAATTGCCTCCGTAGGTGAATAGCTTTGGACTGACGAATGAAAATGACTTAGGTTGGTGAATTGATAATAAAAATTGGAATTCCTTATTATTCTCTTGTGTAATAAATGTGGCTATAAGAAACGGTCCGAGACCGTGGGACAGTTACTTTATATTTTAGAGAACATGATTTATTATTATGATTTATATTATATATTGCCAGACTTATTTGTTGTTTTTCAATTCATGTTCTCAAATATTATTATTACATCAATTATATTTTTTGGTAACACCCGGTCCGGCTTGGGCAGGTCATTACAGTTAGCATCCGTTTGGGATTTTTGGGTATTACATTTGTATGTAGCATAGAAATTTTGGATTACTAGATTGTGCCCCAATGGGCCCATCTTAATTGTGTTTAAGGCTTCGAGGTCCATTTACCGTTCTTGCCTCGACTCCCGCCTATAGAGTCAATTTTATGATTTGAATCCGCTTGGACTTTGGATGGTCTCAATCAGAGCTTTCCATCCATATGTATAGTGCATGTACCCATAGGTTGGCCCTACTAGGCCACGAGTTGTTAGACGTCTAGATCATGCAACATGGCAAGATCTGAGCCGTCCATTCAACTTTATCTCCACCCATTGATTTCCATAGTTCTTTCCCCATTTCAAAATTTACACCCTTTAGCACCGCCACCACTTCTCCTTGCCACTGGCGAGTCTCTGCTTCGCCCCGAGCCACCGGACAAGCATCCCCATGACTTGCCACTGGCGAGTCTCTGTCTCTGTCTCTAGTCGTACCTCTCATGAACACGAGCGCCGGTGCAGTCGGCATCTGTGATGGAGTTTTTACACCCTGCTTCCACTGCCGCCGCCACCATTTGAGCCACCTCCGGCCAGTTCAACCCTACCCACAACTGCATCTTGCCTAGATCTACATTTTGAGACAACCCACAACGACCGCAACGGTTGCGACTGCCGCTAGCGACGTAGCCACACCCGGCCACGATCTGCCGTTTCCCGGCCAGCCAGTGGCTAGACTCCTCAGACTGGCACCACCATCACATTCCCCGTCCTCCCCTCTTTCCATCATGACCGACCCATAGTTTCGCACCACCATCGGCGTTCTCCGGCGACGGGGACCGCCGCCCCCTTGTTTGGTCAATTTACCTACCTGCCCGCGACCGCGTTCACCAGCCATAACCAGATCCGCCTGGTCATGACCAAGTTTGCCAGCCCATGTCCATGTTTGTGTCCATCGGCCTAGCCAATCCAACCCATTTTCAAGTTAACCCAAACTAGGTTCGTTCTGCCCATTCAATTCGGTCTAGTTTAACTCATTTTCGGACTGTTTTCATCCGTTCTTTCCCCATTTTAGTAATTTTAGAACTTATATATTTGTTTAGATTCATATTCATATGATTTAGCATGTTTTGATGTTATGAATACTTTTGTTTATTTATTATTTCATTATTTATTTATTTATTATTATTCATTTCTTATTATTCATTTATTTATTGATTATAATCCATGTTTATATGATTACTTATTATTATTAATGGTATATTTACTTATTAATATTAATCTTATCTATGTTTATTAAATTATATATATATATATATATTATATATATATATATATTTATCTATTTGCTTCTTCGCGTGTATGTCATTATTTATTTGCATTTGATTATGTATTCTTGTATTGTGTAACAATGATATTATTAATATTAATTATTAATGACAATTAACTATTTATATATTTATTTATTAAAGTTTTATATATACATACATACATACATATATACATATATATATATATACTAACACGAGTATATACTAATATTTACTCATGTTTACCCGTGTTTTATATAGAGTAATTATATTATTATCTTATTGTAACAACCAACCCGAACCGGACTGGGTGTTACTTAAAAATAAAATTGATGTAACAATAACATTCTAGAGCGTGATTCATAATATAGCAAATAAATCTAGAATTTATAAATAATAAAAAAACTAGTTGTGAAAGATTCAGCAAACCTAGGTTGGTAAAAAATTCACCAACACACTTTTAGTCCTCAGTCTAAAACTGTTCACCTATGAAGGCAATTCCTATGAAGGTAATTCCGCGTTAGTGATAAAACCACTAAGCCGCATAATTAAATAAAACAAGTCAATATAATCTCAATTATAATTTCAAGAGACTTTTAGTTGTTATGAACCTATGCTGAGCTCTTAATATGCTAACAGGCGTGGGCACCCCATCCAGCTCCAATCCCATGTATGCGCACACACGCTACGTAACCCATGACCTTTAGTTACCGATATTTATCATTGACTCACCCTCTTAGTATCACAAATGCATATTGAGCCTTCTTGCGCGACTATGCCCTGTCGTCACCCCTTTCGGCATGGGGGCAGGTGTTTAATCTTTTAGGGGTGCTACCTTATGTCGAATTGAGTTGACCTCGGTTGCGTTCTAGCGCATGGTGGTTAGATACTCAAGTCGACCAAACACTCCCACATTTTAATTTTGAAGGGTGCGGCCCCGTGTGGACCAGGGCTGCCAACAAGGAAAAATACAACATTTTAAATAATTATACGAACCTAGATAGTTCGTAAGTGAACCAGCAACTCTGACCAACAATCCTAATCTGAATGAGAAAATAAAATTATACATAAGTATAATTTTATTCGAGTAGAAATACATGCAACTAAATGACTAATATATATATCACTCATAAAATTCAACAATATTAAATATTATATTATTCATGTGATATAACCATTTACATCCTAATTTACATTTTAAATTTATTATCTAAATCATAATTCACACTTCACTAATGATAAACTAATTATTAATTTATAAACAAGTATTTAATTATTATTATTTCAGACTGAGTCAATTCCTTCACCCCGGTTGCACTCGGTGCGTAGTGGTTGAATCCAGGCTCTGGCATCAAGGGCTGCCAACAATGGAAAATACAGCATTTTAAATAATTATACGGACCTAGATAGTTCATAAGTGAATCGACAACTGTGACCAACGATCCTAATCAGAACGAGAAAATAAAATTATACATAAGTATAATTTTATTCGAGTAGAAATACATGCAACTAAATGACTAATATATATATCACTCATAAAATTCAACAATATTAAATATTATATTATTCATGTGATATAACCATTTAAATCCTAATTTACATTTTAAATTTATTATCTAAATCATAATTCACACTTCACTAATGATAAACTAATTATTAATTTATAAAGAAGTATTTAATTATTATTATTTCAGACTGAGTCAATTCCTTCACCCCGGTTGCACTCGGTGCGTAGTGGTTGAATCCAGGCTCTGGCCGACAAGGGCTGCCAACAATGGAAAATACAGCATTTTAAATAATTATACGGACCTAGATAGTTCATAAGTGAATCGACAACTGTGACCAACGATCCTAATCAGAACGAGAAAATAAAATTATACATAAGTATAATTTTATTCGAGTAGAAATGCATGCAACTAAATGATTAATAAATATATCACTATTAAAATTGAACAATATTAAATATTAAATTATTCATGTGATATAACCATTTAAATCGTCCTTTACATTTTAAATTTATTATCTAAATCATAATTTACACTTCACTAGTGATAAACTAATTATTAATTTATAAACAAGTATTTAATTATTATCATTAGTATATTTTGTTTTGAGATAATAATTACTTAACCATGATCTTGATGATTTAGTTTCCGGTTATGATTTGTAATCGCTATCATTATTCATAGCAGTTTAATTAATTAAGTTGTACGATTAAATTATTGAAAATAATTTGTATTATTCTAACTCAAAAATATTATTAATACAATTATTTTAACTTATTCAACTCAATAAAAATTTCGACCCAGCAACCAGATAGGTCGTGGGGGTGTGAAGGGATGCCTTGAAATAGTTGTTTACAATCGCCCATCATGGCAAAATTCAGACCCGACGGCCAAGGCGAAATTCCAATTTCCAGTTTAGTTATAGTTTTTTATTGTTGATTCAGACTTATTTTCTCATGTTTATCAAGCTTATTATCAATTAAAAAAAAAGATTGAATGAAAATTAAGAATAGGGAGATATGAAGGATACACAAGCAAGGAGGAAGAAGTGGCACCGGTAAGGAAGAGGAGAAGAAAATGCGAATGAAGGCGGCTAGGGTGAGGATGAAGTCCCTTATAAAAATGAAATGAAAATGATGGCTAGGGTATGTGAAAATGCCCCAATACCATATTTTATTTAAGCGGGTAACTTGGTAGATACTAAAATATATTAATTAATTGGGTAGGATTAACCAGGTAGAGAATATAATATAATTAATAATATTAATACTACAACGTTCGATCCTTCCCCTACTAATTCGAATATATATAACCGGCTAGGCTTGGTGGTAATGCTAGTCTATATGCACAATTTCCAACTCGATCCAGGATTGGGAATGGTCCTAAAAATCTTGGCTTCAACTTCCCTGATGTTCTAAACTTGATCAGCCCCTTACTAGGAGATTTCTTTAGGTACACAAACTCCCCAACTTTGAACTCTAGGTCCCTCCTTCGTGTATCGGCATAACTCTTTTGTCGTTCCTGAGCTGCCTTAAGCCTTTGCTGAATGAGTTTCACCTTTTCAGTTGCTTCCCTCACCATCTTTGGCCCGACTATACCTGCCTCGATAGACTCTAACCAGCACGATGGGGACCAGTAGGGCCAACCATATAAGGCTTCAAATGGTGCGATCCCTATACTGGCTTGGTAAGATTTATTGTAGGTAAATTCAGCCAAGGCTAAGTGTTTCTCCCAGTCACATCCCCAATCAAGAATGCATGCTCTTAACAAATCTATCAAGCTTGAATAGTCCTCTCGCTTTGACCATTAGTTTGGAGAGATATGCTATACTCAGCCTGATTTGGGTCCCCATGGCTTTTTTGAAAGCTTCCCAGAAGTGTGAGGTGAATAGAGGATCTCGGTCAGAGACTATCACCTTTGGAATCCCAAGCAACTTGACAATATTGTCGACATACAATCCTACTAGGTATTCCCCATTTCTTATTGATTTCGTGGAGAGGAAGTGAGCTACCTTAGTTAGTCGTTCCGCAACCTCCCATGTGGAGTAATGCTTCTTCTAAGTCCTTGGGAGCTTTGCAATAAATTTGCATGTGACACACTCCCATTTCCAAGTTAGTATTTCTAAAGGTAACAATAGTCCTCTAGGTTGTTGATGTTGCGCTTTGATCTGTTTGCAAGTCTGACACTTAGAGATAAAATGCACAACATCCCTCTTCACCCCAATCCAACAGTAGGTTCACTTTAAATCCTGATATATTTTAGTAACTCCAAGGTGTATCGATACTTTTGAGCGATGAGCCTCCTCCAAGACATTCCGCCTTAGTGCATCATCCTTGGGTGCACACAACCTTCCTCTAAATCTGATGACACTATTGGAATCAGCTACAATGTCAGGAGACTTGTCCAACATTTCATTCAGCTCCTCATCACCCATTTGTGCTAGCTTAACACAATCAACCAAATAGTTGGAAATAACCAAATTTGATAGTAATTCTGTTAGTTGCTCCACAGAGTTGATGGCCACCACTTCTGCTGACAAAGCCCAAAGTCTAGCTAGCTGCCGACTTTTGTCCACCTTTCTCTTCTGACTCATCGCGTTTGCTACCACATTCACTTTCCCTTGGTGGTATAAGATTTGGAAGTTGTAGTCCTTCAAATATGCTATCCACCGCCTCTGTTAATGGTTAAGGTCATTTAGGGTGAAGATAAACTTCAAACTTTGGAGGTCAGTGAAGACTTCGAACTGGGCTCCATACAAGTAGTGTCTCCTAATTTTTAGGGCAAAAACCACTGCTGCCAGTTCCAAGTCAAGGGTTGCATAATTTTGCTCACGAAACTTCAATTGACAAGAGGCATAGGCCACCACTTAACCTCCTTGTATAAGGACACATCCTAAACCCAATAGGGATGCATCATTGAAGACTAGGTATCCTTCATTACAATTTAGCAGTGTCAATATTGGTGTAGTTGTTAGACTCTTCTTTAGAGACTGAAAACTCTCCTCACACTTATTACTCCATTCGAACTTGACTCCATTCCTTGTGAGTGACTGACTTGGGTTGCGGCCAATCAGTGACTACTTTCACTTTTGATGGATTCACTGTAATTGTGGCCTTTGAGATAATATGACTTAGGAAGTTTACCTCCTTCAACCAGAAGTCACATTTTGAGAACTTGGTGAATAGTTGGTGTTCTCTCAGAACTTCAAGACTAATGGACAGATGCTTCACATGCTCTTCTTCATTATTCGAATTGACCAGAATGTCATCCACAAACACGATAATAAACTTGTCCAAGTATGTGTGAAATATTATGTTCATGAGTGACATAAAGGCTACTGGTGCATTTGTTAGACAAAAAAGGCATGACCAAAAACACATAATGTCCATACCGAGTTAGGAAAACTGTTTTGTGTATGTTTGACTCCTTTACTCGCAACTGGGGATAACAAGACCGCAAGTCTATCTTAGAACATACTCCGACTATTTTTAGCTGATCAAACAAGTCATCAATCCTCAGTAAGGGGTACCGATTGTTAACTGTCACTTGATTGAGTTGTCAATAGTCAATACACAGCCAAAGTGATCCATCTTTCTTCTACACAAAGAGAATAGGGGCTCCCCAGGGGGAAGTACTTGGTCGGATGAAACCTACCTGCAACAACTCCTCTAGTTGACTCACGGAGCCATGCGGTAGGGTGCTTTAGAAATTTGTGTTATTCCAAGTGCGAGGTCAATAGCGAACTCCACTGCCCGCTTAGGAGGTAACCCTGGAAGTTCGTCGGGGAATACATCAGGAAACTCTGCTACCAGAGGAATCATGAACAACTCTTTGGATTTTGACTTAGACTCAACTAAGTGAGCCAAAAGGCTTTACAACCCTCACCAAACAATGGGTAGTCGAATTGTTTGGCTAAGACAGCTGCCACAAATTCTGCCGAAGTGATGGAAGAAATCTCACGTCGATGGAATGTAGTTTTTCCCATGGATTTTTACCAGTAAGATGCTTCCTCCTGAAGCATGCATGTTGCCAACCTCACTTGATGGTGGTGGGGCACAAACAGAGCCCTAAACACTTTTTCAGTAATGCTATCCAGCTCTTCGCCTTCATTGGATCAGTCCCTCCAATAAATACCTCAGCTCCATTCTTCCTGAACTTTTCCACACTGTAATGGTCACTATCATCAATAGCTAGCGGCAACACTTGTCGGACTACCGGTGGCACTGGGTTTGGATGCTCCCCTCGCTCGCCCGGGTCAACTAACCCTGTCTGCCCTTGGGCACCTCCCTGACCACCATTCAGGGTGATTTTGGGACCTGCTACTGAGTTTGAGGCTCCATTCCCGGCTACCACTCTGGGTAACCGCTGAACAATATTATGAATCAAAAAATTTGTATTTTCTAAATCCTGCGCCAGTCCCTGTATGGCTTTCAGGATCTAGGTCAACACATTCTCTGTGTTTCCATCATGGTTCATTAATATGTTTTTTTATCTTTCAGTTATTGCTTAGGTTTATTAGCAAATTAATTTATTAATTAATAACATAAAACATTGGGAAAAGATAAATATTGGACTTTTGAACAAGGTACTTGAGTCATAACTTGTGAGCTACTAGGAAACTATGCTCTCATACCACCCGTAACGACCCGCCTAAACCAGACCGGGTGTTACCTAAAAATAAAATTGATGTAACAATAACATTCTAGAACATGATTCATAATACAGCAAATACATCTAGAATTTAAAAATCATCAAAAAAATAAAACATGTTCTGATAGCATATGACAATATATAAAATAACAGTCCCAAAGCCTCGGACTGTTTCCCATAGCCACAATATAACACAAGAGAATAAAAAGGAAGTCTAATTTATTATCAATTTAGCAAACCTAGGTTGGTAAAAGATTCACCAACACACTTTTAGTCCTCTGTCCAAAACTGCTCACCTGCGGAGGCAATTCCGTGTTAGAGATAAAACCACTAAGCCGCATAATTAAATGAAACAAGTCAATATAATCCCAATTATCATTTCAAGAGACTTTCAGTTGTTATGAGCTTATGTTGAGCTCTAAATATGCTCTGAAGCGTGGCCACTCCATCCAACTCCAATCCCATGCATTCACACACACGCTACGTGGCCCACGGCATATAGTTACCGATATTTGCCATTGACTCACCCTCTCGGTAGCACGAGTGCATAATGAGCCTTCTTGCTCAACTGTGCCATGCGACCCCTTTCAGCATGGGGGCAGGTGTTTAATCTTTCAGGGGTGCTGCCTTGTGCCGAATTGAGTCGACCCCGGTTGCATTCCAGTACATGGTGGTCAGATACTCAAGTCGACTAAGACTCCTGCATAGTAATTTTAAAGGGTGTGGCTCCGTGTTGGATTGAGTCAATTCCTTGACCCAGGTTGCACTCAGTACATGCTGATCGAATCTAGGCTCAGCCCGACTAAGGCTACTAACAAGGGAAAATACAACATTTTAAATAATTATACGGCCCTGAATAGTTTTTAAGTGAAGCTGCAACTGTGACTAACAACCCTAATTTGAATGAGAAAATAAAATTATACATAAGTATAATTTTATTCGAGTATAAATGCTTGCAACTAAATGACTAATATATACATCACTCATAAAATTCAACAATATTAAATATTAAATTATTCATGTGATATAACCATTTAAATCCTACTTTACATTTTAAATTTATTATCTAAATCATAATTCACACTTCACTAATGATAAACTAATTATTAATTTACAAACAAGAATTTAATTATTATTATTATTAGTATATTTTATTTTGAGATAATAATTACTTAACCTCGATCTTGATGATTTAGTCTACGATAATAATTTTTAATCGCTATCCTTATTCATAGCAATTTAATTAATTAAGTTGTACGATTAAATTATTTATAATAATTTGTATTATTCTAATTCAAAAATATTATTAATACAATTTTTTAAATTATATGACTCAATAAAAGTTTTGAACTTTATTTATTTTCATTATGCTATTTAGGTTTGTCGCTTGTGATTTTTTACACGATTATATTTTAACAACCCACTTTCGACCTTGCTGACTCATTATTAAAATAATCATTTTATTTACTTAATATTAACTTTGATATGGTAAGGGTGAAATCTTTATTTTGTTGTATCACCTATAAGCATCCGAATTAATTTAATCGTTTGTTGTGCGCTAATTAATTATCGACCGCTTATCATTATCGTATTTTTTATTACTCGTTGTAATTTCGTACAATAATGAATTACTTTAGTAACTTTACCCATAACCCATTAAAATGATTATTTTTAAAGCTTTATTATGAGTTAGTATTATTTTTTAACTCGAGTCGGTACCGAGTTAACCCATATTTACAAAACTGCCATCTTCTTCTTCCCCAACGTCCCTTTTTCTCCTACCTTCTTCTTTGCACCAAAAGCAGATCTGTCTTTCTTCTTCTTCTACACAAAACCAGATCACATCCTTCCCTAACTGCTTCCCTTCCCTAGCAATCCAATTGGAAGCCGAAGCTTGTGCATTACAACAACTAATCAAGGCGAATCATGTTCTGCAAGGTGAACTTTGTCCGGCCAGCAGCACTGCTGGGAACACTCCCCTTCTCCCCTCACGACAGCCCAACGTCAAGGCCAAGCACTGTGACTATGCACGGTGTGAGCCTTGGCCGGTGATCTGGTATAGATGTCTAGAATCTCCCACAACGTTGCCCACTACAACTCCGACAATAACCAGGTGTAATTATGCCACCCATCTGCAGCAAGGGTCCAGGTGAGCCATCCCTTCGTCCCAACAACTAGAGAGGTTGTCGGGGGTGAGAGGGGATGCCTTGAAATCTTTGTTTACAGTCGCCCATCATGCAAAAATTGAGACACATCGTCCATGGCGAAATTCCAGTTTCCAATTTAGTTTTAGTTTTTTTATTGTTGATTTCAGACTTAATTTCTCATGTTTATCAAGCTTATTATCAATTAAAAATAAATATGAATACATGAAAATTAAGAATAGCGAGATAGGAAGGATACCCAAGTGAGGAGGAAGAAGCGGCAGCAGTAAGGAAGAGGAGAAGAAAATGTGAATGACGGCGGCTTGGGTGAGGAGGACGTCCCTTATAAAAATGAAATGAAAATTACAACTAGGGTATATGAAAACACCGCAACACCCTATTTCATTTAACCGGGCAACCAGGTAAATAATAAAATATATTAATTAACTGGGTAGAGAATATAATATAATTAATAATATTAATTCTTCAACGTTCGATCCTTCCCTGACTGAGTAGAATATATATATATATATATATTCACAGTCTTTACACTTATGATTAGAGTATTACATATGTTCATGTTTATGTATTTATTATTTATCTATTAGTGTATTTTATTGTTTATTTATTTATTATTTTGTATTATTATGTGTCAATTTGTGTGGCGAATGTTTAGTTATAGGATTGTTAGCATTGTTTTGTCTGTTGTGATGTATTGATGATATGAGCACACACCACGAGCATGCATGATATATAGATGTTAGTATTTTATTTACTAGTGAGTTTCGATGTAGGTTTTGGAGTATGAGCTCGCCGTAGATGTGTAGATATGCTTGGAGCTTGGACCACGTGTCCGTAGGACTCTCCCTCTCTGCTTGACTCCTTACATGTAGAGTTTGATCGTGTTTCATACGTAGGATGGCATTGGCGGCGTTTCATTGTATTCCTTTGATGTCAGGCCATTAACCTGTGCTTTATATGCATGTTTAATAAAACTAAAAGGATGAGATCCCTTGTTGGTTTTTGAATTGAAGCTCTAGAAATATATAATACAAGCCTCTTTCCTAAGCCTATTATATAAGTACGCGCATTTTTACGGATGATGTGTTTTGATGGGTATTTAGTAATGTCTTCCATTCTTATGTACCAAGTGGGTTGTTTCAATTGATTTTATCAATCGAGTCATACAGACTGACAACTTTAAACGTGATTCAACTCAATCGCAACATTTCTGCTTCGGTTCTTTAGTGAACCAAAATTGGGGTGTTACACAAGCTCTCAACAAATCTTCCAAAGTTTAATTAATCCTCTTACTCTAACAATCAGTTTGGGGATGATATGTTGTACTCAGTTTGATGTGTAGGTACACTTGCCACCTCGGCGCTTGCACACACTTGGAGTTTCTACTAGGTCTATTTAGGAGTCGCTCTCTATTTATCCTCTCAGTCTATCGTGTTTTATTTAGAACAGGAAAGAGGACGTGCCGAGTGGTGGTTTTATACTATCCCACTCTACACAGGCCATTTAGTCGATCGTATTTCCGAATTAATGACCCTCGATGAGGAAATCCCTTGAGTATGTTTTCAAAAACAAGATCCACCACAAGATGCCTTCGGGCCTATATTATATAATTCCCTACCCAGGCCTATATATATATATGTAGTTTTCGCTTTTTCAGTGAGATGTGTGACGGAGGAAACCGACGGCCACGTATTAAGGTAGGGTGTGTGTTTGTCAAAGCGGGCTCTAGAATTGGTGAGCGTCCACTCCATTCCTAAGGGATCCTGACAACTCTACATTTTAATTCCTCAAACCCAGAGAAGTGTGGAGGTTTACGGGTATTGCTGTGGAGTGCATGTTAAGACTTGTGGTGAAGAAGGGTACGAAGGCACATGTTTGAGAGTACTTGGCCCCTGTACTCAGGGCCAAGAGTAATATGAAGGACATAGAGGGCTGAGATGAGTGACAATGATTTTGATAGTCTGGCCAAGGAAAGAGAATGTTGTGGAAAGAGAAAGTTTTGGGAAGGGGACGCTGCCGCTTGAGGGTAACGGCTCCCATACTGCCCTTGTGAGAGTTCTTGAGGAAGTATATGAGATTTTTATTCAACAAGATGGTCAGCTCTCTTGTGCTAGTTTCTTATTAGTTATTTTCTAGACTGGCAACACTCCTTACTGACAGTTTTCTATTAATTATGTAGGTGAGAATCTCGAGGACTAAGCACTGTTAGGACTGCAGAGGAGTAGTAAAGTCATTGCACACATGTGCGTGTATCACATAATGAATGAAAATGATGATTTCTAAGCTGTGTGAATAATGAGATTGTTTTAAATTATTCTGTGACATGCTATGAATGTTTAGCGTGTGGAACAAAACGAGAATGAAAGAGAAATAAAAATGTCATGTTTTGGAATTATATTGATATAAATAATATTATTGCACTTTTAGGAAGGATTCGGTCCATTTTATTTTATTTTATTTAAATATTATTTATTCTCGAACCTATTTTCACGATTATTCTATTTTTGCACAATCACATATCATGGCATGCATGTAGGGTCACGTTAGAACCCAAGCATCCCATTCACGCATTACATACTTGCACTACCATTTTAACACACCGAGGGGAGATCAGGATCGGCTTTACCGAATCAAGTAGTTTGGCTAAAGGTTTGGTTGCTGGTGACATTTTCGAGCTGGTTCATGGATGAACCGAAACGGGGTGTTACACTCGGAGCCATCCTTTGGGATGCCTGTGTTGAAGTTTCGGGGATGATGATCAGATCCCAGGTAAGTGCAACAACCGTACTTCAGAGTATAATTTGCTTCGACCTTCCTACGCTTTATATATACCACCTTATCCTATCTTAGGTACCTCTCACTATGTGGCTCTAGGTAGAGACATAGTGATCATATTTTTTAGACAGCCGCCTGGGGTGGACACGTTCTAGGTACCCTTAGCACATCTTTATGCATTTCACACTTGCCAAGTCAAAGTTCTTGAGGCCAGTCATTACCCCCTGATTGCAGGGTCTCCCTTTGCACAATCGTATGCGTCAAGAGGTCAGCCTAACCTTTAAACCACCTCATGTATTGATGTTTACGTGGTGGGCTATAGATCACCTTTCTATGAGCACACCTAGGACTACATTCATCCTCATGTGGAAGAGGGAGTATGATTGTGTACTCAAGTTACGTACGTAAACACATGCATGATATAGGCCTTTGTTAGCCCCACACTCACCTTCGGAAGTTATGTCCCGTAGTAGTATGGTTGACAGCATTATGACCTCATGGTGATGTGTTGGTAGCAGAACTTCTCGTTGGTGGTGCGGTTCAGTAGCAGTACCCTTGGTACCATTGCTATTGAAAGTGGAGCTGCAAGTTAATGGTAACTCCTCTCTCCGAATGTGTGTCTGTAGCCGTTTGTATTGTTTGATTACAATCTATGTCCATAGAGTGTCTAACCCGTTAGGTGAATTCCAAGGAAAAAATTTTCATAAGTGGGGGAGGTTGTAAAACTGTAAAGACCGTGGAAAAAAGAAAGTGGAAAATTTTTTTAATATATTCGACTCGATCTGGAAAGGACCGAGCATGTTATATTCTTTACCCGATTAATACTACCTAGTTAATTATTATATTTTATTATTTACCCATTTTATTATTTACCCAGTTACCCGGTTAAGTGAAATACTGGTGTTTTTACATACATTAGCCGTCATTTTCATTTTTATAAATTTTGAAAGAGGATGTCATTTTTCACATACGGGCGTAGGGTTGTCTTCCTCACCTTAGCCGCCTAGTACTCCTCTTTCTTGCCGGTGTTTCTTCCATGCTTGGGGTATCCTTCCTATCTCCCTCTTCTTCATTTTCTTGCATTCATATGTTTTTTTAATTGATAATAAGCTTGATAAGTATGAGAATAAAAGTTGTAAATCAACAAGAAAAAGCTAAACTAAACTGAAATTGGAATCCCGTCCATGGCCGAGTAGCCTGAAACTTTGGCACGATGGGCTACCGTAAGAACAATTGCAAGGCAGTCCCTCACACCCCGATGACCTCTCTTGCTTCTGGGACGAAGGGAGGGCTCGCCACTTCCCTGGTTTTCCGGTGGGTGGCGAAATTGCAGCTGTGAGGGGGCGGAGTTGCAAGGGTGATGGAAGTGGCGACGTTCTGTTCCAATAGGTGCTGTAATGGACGTTCAGAGGGGTAGACACTGGTTGTGCTTCATCGACAGCATCATGAGTTCCGTCACAGGAGTTCAGGCCACTGGAACAGTCAACAACGGATGACCTTCTCGCCGGAATTCATGGTAGCGAACTGTAGAAGTGGGGAGAAGGACCATACTCCATGTAACGTCCTAAGGTGGCCAATCTTTCCTGTTTTGATGCCAGCCTGAGGTCGTGGAACATCTGAATTAGAGCAAGGTGCAAGAAAGGAGGGGTCTTGAGGCTGGGAGAAGAAGAACATGCCAGGAGGTGGGCGCCATGGTGCAGCACATGGTCGTCTTGGTTGACTGCTGCAAAACACGCACTTGAGGCTTCCTCGCTTGCAGATTTTAATTCATTGTTGATGCTTGATTAGGATGTTTAGATGGTTGTTCAATTAGGTTGCATAGGGAAGAAGCAGAAGGGCGTGATCTGAGTTGTGCCAAGGACGAAGCTGGAAGAAGAGAAGGGCCGACGCAAAGAAGAAGAAGAAGAAGAAGCTCACGGTGGCAAATCTGTAAATACTGGTTGACTCGATACCGACTTGAGTTAAAAATAACACAAACTCATAATAAATCTTTAAAAATAATTATTTTAATGGGTCATGGGTTATAGTTACTAAACTAATTAATTATTGGATGAAATCGACATGGACATAAGTAATAAAAATACGGTAATGATAAACGGTCGATAATTAATCGACACACAACAAGCGATTAAATTAAATAGGACGGTGATAAGTAATTAATAAAATAAATAATTTACCGTTACCAAATTAAATTTAATATTATGTAAATAAAGTGATTATTTAAATAACGAGTCAGTAATATAGAAAATGGGTGATTAAATTATAGTTGGGTAGTAATCACAAGCGTCAAACCTATATAACATAATGAAAATAAATAAAGATTGAAATTTTATTTAGCCGATTAATTTAAAATAATTTTATTAATAATATTTTTAAATTAGAATTATACAAATTATTTTAAATAATTTAATCGTCCAACTTATTTAACTAAATTGCTTTGAATAAGGATAGCGATTAAAGATTTAAAACCGTAAACTAAACTATCTAGATTGTGGTTAAGTAATTATCGTCTCAAAGGAAAATATACTAATAATAGTAATTAATTTTTTATTAATAAGTTGATAATCATTTTATTATTTGTTAAGTGTTAATTATGATCTAGATTATTAATGTAAAGCATGATTTAAATGATTATATCACATGAATAGTTTAATATTTAATATTGTTGAAATTTAATAGTGATATATATATTAGTCATTTAGTTGCATGCATTTCTACTCGAATAAAATAATGGACATGATGAACTGACCCTTTAGCCAATAAATTGGACATGGCAGATTGGACTCGCCAGCCAATTACGGACATGGTGGATTAGACTCACCAGCCGATAACAGAATGGCGGATTAGACTCGCTAGTCGGTAATGGACATGATGGACAGACCCATCAGCCAATAAATTGGATATGGCGAATTGGACTCGCCAGCCAATTACGGACATGGTAGATTGGACTCACCAGCCGATAACGAAGATGGCAGATTGGACTCGCCAGCTAATAATGGACATGATGGACTGACCCATCAGCCAATAAATTGGACATGGTGGATTGGACTCGCCAGCCAATTTTGGCATGGTGGATTGGACTCACCAGCCGATAACGGACATGGCAGATTGGACTCACTAGCCGGTAATGGACATGATGGACTGACCCATCAGCTAATAAATTGGACATGGCGGATTGGACACGCCAACCAATTACGGACACGATGGACTGACCCATCAGCCACCTAATGGACATGGTGGATTGGACTCACCCGTTGATAACGGACATTGTGGACTGGAGTCGCCAGCCGGTAATGGACATGATTGACTGACCCATCAGCCAATAGATGGACATGGTGGACTGACCCATCAATCAACTAATGGATATGAGGGACTGAACCATCAGCTAATAAATGGACATGTTGGAATGGTCACAACTGCCGATATTATAGATAATGATAGGGAGGTTATGAACCTGTTTTATTTAATTATACGGCTTAGTGGTTAATCACCAACGCGGAATTGCCTCCGCAAGTTAGCAGCTGGAACAAAAGACTAAGAGACGACAGGGTGGTTCTTCTACCAACTCAGGTGGTGAATAGATAATAAGCAGACTTCTCTTTTTACTTTACTTGTGTTATAAATGGGGTTATGGGAAACGGTCAAAAACTGTGGGATAATTACTTCATGCATTGTCATTTGAAACATAAGTTCTTTTGAGTTAGAAATGCTAGACTTATTTGCTTTCATATTATTCATGTAACCTTTTAAGTAACACCTGGTCCGGCTAGGACTGGTCGTTATAGGGTTGGTTTTGTTAAATTTTGAGTAACACCTGGCCAGCAAGGCCCACAATATCGTGAAAGATGGTGGGTCGTTACAAAAACCCTAGCATTTCATCTGACAATTTTACTTTCGGTTCAGTTGTGACCCTGAATAGAGTTGCTTGTTCAGCCCTTTTGCTGCGTATTTATGAATGGTATGCGCCATTGGACCCTATGTGCACGACCTCTTTCTGTTTGGTTTGGTCAAGTCGAGACTAGTTAGACCTTAGAACCGAGTCCCGCATGTGTAGTCACTTTTTGTGTGTTGTGGTCATGTTTGATTTAGGTGTTTACGGTAGGAAAAAAACCTAAAGTGATGCAAATGAGGACTGGATGCAAAAGCCATCATGCCAGTGCCTTCACACCCAGACAACCTTTGCGCTCTCAAAGTGCCCTCGTGCCTGTGACTCGCCTTATTTTGAGAAAGGCTTCCATGTTACATTATTTATTTACTTTATAAACCACCAAATCATTTCCTCATTTTTCTTTTTAAAACTTAAATCCTAACACATCTCTTTAGGTGTGGCACCCATGCCTATGACATCACTAAGCCAACCACCCTCATTTAGTATAAAACCACACCCTCATCCTCACCTTTGCACTCCTACCAAACCACTCCATTCACACTCAACGCTCCTCTCCTTCTCCCAACATTCTTCTCCACTCTTTGAGCTCTCTCTATCCTTCCTTGTCCTTCCAAAATGTTCTTTTTCAAGGGTTCAAGGACTTGGAGTGAGAAAATTCCACCTCCCCTTGTACCGTTAAGGGTATGTTCTTTCCCCCATTTTTTGTGATGATTTATATTTCGGTTGCTATTTCATATATGGATATTATCGTTTGTCATTTTTATTAAAATTTTAAATTGTATATATGCTCTTAAAGAATTTTGAGAGGTGGTTTCATGTGGTTTTCATGCGTAGATAAATAGTTATGATTTTTGTATCATCTTTGTGTCCAGATCTGCACTAGTTGATATAAAATTTGTAACTCATGTTTTAGATGTTAGATTTCCATGATCTTGGTCTATTTGTTTCCACACAACATAGATCGATAAGTTATATATTGAGCATGTCAACTTGTTTGACATGAATCATCATGAAAAGGTCCATAATTAGACGAAATGTGATAGCTTTCATGGTTTCGTTGACTTGATTGCCCATTTCCCCAATATTTACACCTTGATATGAATTTAATTTATGATATATCTTAAGATCATCTGTGAAGCATGTTGTGATCTAAATATCTTAAATTTACTCTACTTAAATTATCTTAACTTAGGCCTGAATAAAATTAACGAAACATTGTGTGCATGTGCTCTGTTCTGTGTTGACTGCCTGTGTTGTGTGTTTGGTTAAATGTTTGGCTAATAATTAGATCACATAAAAATCTATAATAAATTACTTAATAAACCAATAATTATTTTACGAAACCTTGAAAATTTTGGAGTTAAACCAAATTCATTCTAATGGATAATTGGATAAGATTGTTAGAGTACACAAGAACTAATTTCATAATCCTTTTTCTATGATTTCAATGGAAAAATATATTCATTTGTGGGAAAATTATATGATAAATTACAAATTTTACTAAGTGATTTAATATTGTCTATGTAAATTTTCAGACTATTTGGGTACGTAAGTAATTCAGTAGAATTTTCTAATTTTACCACTTGTTACGTAAATTAAAAAAATTACTGAATCAGAATTCAAGATTAGAAATATTACCTTGGCCCAATTACAAGGAAATTAGACCTCGAATATTAATGGACTCAACTTTGAAGTATTATATAACTATTCTAGTTGACCAAAGCCCATTTGGACTTCTAAGGTCGATGGGCCGAAATTTTGATGTTTGGTGTGCAGTGATGTGGTACTGTTCACAACACATCAATCTAATTTTAATTAACCTCAACCAACATTATAATCGACATATTATCACTTTTTTACATCTATGACAAACTCATAGGGAGTTTAAAACTAGGGGTTCAAATTTTAACTTAATCGGATACCATTTGGTCTGTCCGAAAAATTGTTCGATTTAGTCCGATGATAAAACCCTAAGTACAAAGTCATGCACTAAGTACGATTATAAACCCAAACCTTAAATTAAACTACCTAATGAGGTTTAATCCAAAACTAAGCAAAATAAGTAAATTAATTAAGTTTTACATGTTGTACATGTGTGGAAACTTTGCCTCATCTTGTGTGTCTATGTAATCCAATTATAATCTAGATTCCATCTCCTCTTAGGTTATGCGGGTTGAGATCATCGACTTAGGATGTTTGGGAACCAAACTGGGATGTCACTAGTCTTGGTTAGGTCGGGTAACCCAAACCCAACTCTTATGGATCTACTCTCGGTGTCTTAAGATGAAGATAGTAGTCGTTATGCATGGATGCATGCACAGAACCCTAACATACTACTATATGGACGACACATCCAATAATTATGATAAAATCAAAGAAATTTTTTGAAATAAAATAGATAGTCTCCCCTAAAAATGTAATTAAGGGTCACCCTATCAAAATAACATATAAAAATACATATCTATATATCAAGCATTTCACTCACACAAAATTCTAATCTATTCTATAAATGCTTGTGCATTCTATTCACACTTCCCATCATGCCGGTACATAGTCAATTTCTCAATATATTTACTAAAACATGTAAATTAACATCTCATCATTAAAAAATTTTCTACTGAAGCAGATATCATGTAACGACCCGCCATTTTTCACGATATTGTGGGCCTAACTGGCTAGGTGTTACTCAAAAGTAAAGTAATTATGTCAAACATTTTTTATAAATAATAACATATATAAAGATCCCATAGTCTTGGACCGTTTCCCAGCAGCCATATTTATTTCTCAATTAAATAAAAAAAGGAGTCCTCATATTTATTTTGCTCCATACTCTGGATGTCAATCACCTAATCTCGTATCTACATACCTGCGGAGGCAATTCCGCGTTAGTGATTACAACACTAAGTAGTATAATAGATAAAACAAAACAAGTACATTCCACTATTTCCTTATGTTTATTTTAATATGCGGTGGAGCGATTCCGCTATACTCCAAAACAATGCGGAGGAGGTATCCGCTGTGATCCGCACACCGGCCGTAGCTTTTTGTGGGGAGGCTACCACTACTGTCTCCAGTGCCAGTGCCTCGCACACCCCGGCCATAGCCTTTTTGTGGGGTAGCTATCACTGCACTCGGGTGATTGCTAGTGCCCCGTTTGTGGGGAAGCTCTCATTACCAATTCTAGTGCCAGTGCCTCGCACGCCCCGGCCATAGCCTTTTTATGGGGAGGCTATCACTGCACTCCAGTGCCAATGCCTTGCACACCCCGGCCGTAGCCTTTTTATGGGGCGGCTATCACTGCACTCAGGTGATTGCTATGCCCCATTTGTGGGGAAGCTCTCACTACCAATTCTAGTGCCAGTGCCTCACACACCCCGGCCGTAGCCTTTTTATGGGGCGGCTATCACTGCACTACAGTGCGATGGAGGAATCGTTGTGCCTCACTCACCCCGGCCGTAGCCTTTTTATGGGGTAGCTATCACTACTCGAAAACAATGTCGATGCATTACAAAATTCACGTACATAACACGACCCAGTGTCGGACTGAGTCAATTCATTGACCCCGGTTGCACTCGGTGCATGGTAGTCGAATCTGGGCTCAGGCCGACCTAGGCTACCAACAAGGAAAATATGATGTTCTACCTATTATACGTACCTGATTTGTGATTACGTCTGACTGTGACCCGTGAACCCTAATACAGTAATGGGGAGGTCGCCTGGGACGGAGATGAGGGATGAAATACTCACACAGTAATGGGGACGTCGCCTGGGACGGAGATGAGGGATGAAATACTCCCTCCTCCTGCATATATATACACTTCAACCATTCCCTCCATTAAATTCTCATACCCCATCATCCATTGGTATTTCCTAGGTTCAACAACCCCTTCATTAAATTCTCACACCCCATCATCCATTGGTATTTCCTAGGTTCAACGACCCCTTCTCCTTTTATAAAGAATAAATGACGGCTAGGGTTTGTGGAAGCACCCTTTCATCATAATTCCTTTAACCGGGTAATTGGGTAATTAACACAGTTCACTTAACCTTTTCACTCAACCTCTTAAATGGTATGGTTCACTTAATTAATGTGTTCGACTCGACTGATTCAACTAGAATCGTCCGATTAGAAATTACTTTTCAATTTAACCGGGTAATTCATACTTAACCAGCTAATGAAATTTTTTTTTCCGGGTCTTTACAATCTCCCCAACTTAGAACTATTTCGTCCCCGAAATATCATAGCATAAATCGGATTTACACAGATTTTATGCTACAAACAGGCTAGGATATTTTCTGGCCATTTCCTGTTCAGTCTCCCATGTCGCTTCTTCTGATCCCTGATTTCTCCATAATACCTTTACCAAAGGGATCTCCTTGCTACGGAGTGTCTTTGTTTCCCTTGCCAAGATTCGAATCGGTTTTTCCTCGTAGGTTAAATCCGATTGTAGCTCTAAATCTGCAAAATTTGTGATAATGTGATTCTCATCTCGTACATATTTCTTTAGCATTGACACATGAAAGACATTGTGTACACCATCAAGGCTTGGTGGTAATGCTAATCTATATGCACAACTTCCGATTCGATCCAAAATTGGAAATGGTCCTATGAATCTTGGCTTCAACTTCCCTGATGTTCTAAATCTGATCACTCCCTTTTTAGGTGAGGTCTTAAGGTAGACGAACTCCCCAACTTGGAATTCTAAGTCCTTCCTTCGAGTATCAGCATAACTTTTCTGCCGATCCTGAGCTGCCTTAAGCCTTTGCTGGATGAGTTGCACCTTTTCAGCTGCTTCTCTCACCATCTCTGGCCCGACTATAACCATCTCTGTAGATTCCAACCAGCATGATGGAGATCGACAAGGCCTACCGTATAAGGCTTCAAACGGTGCCATTCCTATACTGGCTTGGTAAGAGTTATTATAGGTGAATTCAGCCAAGGCTAAGTGTTTCTCCCAATCTCCTCCCCAGTCGAGGATGCAAGCTCTCAACAAATCCTCCAAGGTTTGATTGGTCCTCTCACTTTGACCATCAGTTTGGGGGTGATATGCTGTACTTAACTTGATTTGGGTCCCCATAGCTTTTTGGAAAACTTCCCAAAAATGTGACGTGAATAGGGGATCTCTGTCAGAGACTATCTCCTTCGGAATTCCATGCAGCCTGACAATGTTATTTATGTACAGTTCTGCTAAGTATTCCGCAGTCCTTGTTGATTTTGTGGGGATAAAATGAGCTGCCTTAGTCAAACGGTCCACAACTACCCATATAGAGTCATGTCTCTTCAAAGTCCTTGGGAGTTTAGTAATAAAATCACATGTGACACGCTCCCATTTCCAGGTAGGTATCTCTAAAGGTTGTAATAATCCACCGGGTAGTTGATGTTGGGCTTTGATCAATTGGCACGTCTGACACTTGGAAACAAAATCCACCACATCCCTCTTCATTCCAACCCACCAGTAGGTTCGTTTCAAGTCCTGGTACATCTTTGTAACACCAGGGTGTATTGAGAACCTTGAACGATGAGCTTCTTCCAGAATATCTCGTTTTAATGCATCATTGTTGGGTACACACAATCTCCCTCTAAATCTGATTACACTGTTGGAATCTGCTACAATGTTGGGAGTTTTGTCCAACATTTCATTCAGCTTCTCATCTTCCATTTGTGTTAGCTTAACTCGGTCCACCAATTCATTGGAGATAACCAGGTTCGCCAGTATTCCTGTCATTCGTTCCACCGGGTTAATAGCTACCACCTCAGCTGACATAGCCCAAAGTCTAGCTAGTTGTTGACCCTTGTCCATCTTGCCCTTCCGACTCAACGCGTCGGCCACAACGTTCGCTTTTCCCGGGTGGTATAAAATTTGGAAATCATAGTCCTTCAAGTATTCTATCCACCGTCTCTGTCGAAGGTTAAGGTCATTCTGGGTGAAGATATACTTCAAACTTTGATGGTCGGTGAAAACTTCGAACTGGGCCCCATACAAGTAGTGCCTCCAAATCTTTAGGGCAAAAACTACTGCTGCCAGTTCCAAGTCATGGGTCGCATAATTTTGCTCGTGAATCTTCAATTGGCGAGATGCGTAAGCCACCACCTTACCATCTTGCATAAGGACGCATCCTAAACCCAACCAAGACGCATCACTGAAGACTACGAATCCTTCATTACCATTTGGCAGGGTCAAGACTGGTGCAGTTGTTAAACTCTTCTTTAGAGACTAGAAACTCTCCTCACACTTACTACTCCATTCAAACCGATTAGAAATTACTTTTCAATTTAACTGGGTAATTCATACTTAACCAGGTAATGAATTTTTTTTTCCGGGTCTTTACAGGTGATGGGGTATGAGAATTTAATGGAGGGAATGGTTGAAGTGTATATATATGCACGAGGACCGGATCGTTGGGGGGGGGTAGGAAAATTTTTCTTAGCCGTCAAATTATTTTTGCCTCCTCTCCGTCCCAGGCGACCTCCCCATTTCTTGTGAGTATTTTGTCTCTCATCTTATTTGTTTCCATTAGGATTCTTGCATGCAAGGTTTGTTGGAGACGCCCTTCTAAGTTGCTAGATCCCTAGCGTCTTATGCATGGCGTTCTTGTTGACTGCTTGGTATGAACTGCTGCGAGTCTTTGGGGTTGGGTGTTTGTTTTGTTGTGGGTGTGCTGCTTTGCTTCATCCTTCGATTGGCAAGAATTTTTGGGATTCTTTGAATTGCTTAGTTATTTTCTTAATGGACATGTCATAATGGACCTAACAGCTAATAATGGACATGTCATAGTGGACGTGACAGACAATAATTGACATGTCAGAGTGGACCTGACAGCCAATAATAGACATGTCAGAATGGACCTGACAGCCAATAATGGACATGTCAGAATGGACCTGACAACTAATAATGGACATCTCAGAATGGACCTGACAGCTAATAATGGATATGTCAAAATGGAACTAATAGCCAAAAATGGATATGTGAGAATGGACCTAACAGCCAATAATGGACATGTCAAAATGGACCTGACAGCTAATAATGACTAATCTCAGAATGACCTGGGAGACCTCCTAATCTCAGAATGAACTGGGAGACAAACTTTTAATCTCAGAATGACCTGAGAGCATATAGAACTACATTGAGCTTGATCCCGAATAATAATGATATCATAATAAATTCAAATAAAATCCAAAAAAACGAAAAACTACCTTAAAATATATTACACGCCACAACATCACAATGACATGTTTTGTAATTAATAACCCACCCAAACTTCTTTAATTCCACACATAATCTTTTATATAAAGGAGAGTTCTATTGATGTTAAATTAAACATCCTCTGGATAGTTTGTAAGTACATTTGACTTACAAAAGGAAGGCTTTAGGATCGTGTGTCATAATTGAGGCTTCCTGATCACAATACCAGGTTTGTATAATTACTTGAAATGTTATATATTTCAATTTGGGATTCTTGGTCAGTTGAGTCCACATTCGATCACCATGCACCGAGCGCAACCAGGGTCAAAGAATTGGCTCAGTCCGACACGGGGCAATACCCCTAAAAAAGCCATGGGGCTTAGATTATTCCGAGCATTTGTATATTAAATTTATTGTTATAGATTTATTTAAAATCATTGAAAATTAATAGAAAATTAATTTATGAGACACTTAGTTTCATGTAGTAACACTTGGCTCGTGGCCCGGAACGGGCGGGTTCGTTACATCATGGGCCCTAGTTAGGTTGGCTATCCCGAACGCAACTCGTATGGATATATTCTCAGCATCTTAAGATGAAGATAAAACTCACAATGCAAGGAAGAATGCACAAAACCCAAACATGCTACTATATAGATGACATGCAAACTAATTTACACACCAATACAATTATGATAAAAATAAATAAATATTCTAAATTAAAATAGATACAGCCTCCTTTAAAAGTGCAATTAGACGCCACCTTGTCAAACATATATGCATATATTAGAAATTTGAATTCACACAAAATTCTAATATATATTGTATCAATCCCTCTTAAACTTGGGTCTCGACCCATCTATGCAGTCAATTCACATTTCACATCATATCATATCTTAGCGTTTAATCTCATCATTTTAAATATAATAACTCATAAACAAAATATTAACCACTCCATGGGATGACATGTGTGTGCACGCGACATCCTTGCTCCTCTGTCCAACTTGGCACATCCGACTCATGATTATCACTTATATATAGTATAAAAATATTTTAGTAACAAGTGTTAGTGGTCCAAAATATAACTATAACAAATTGGTTATGAGAGCAAACTCTCATATGAAAGAAAACATTCGCATACTTCACAAGACTTCTCTCAAGGACAGCTACTGATGGGCCACTGGGCTGTAGACCTGGTAGCATCCCGAACGGACTACTTTGCTGATGCCACTTTCAGCATTTTTCTAATTTCATTTTTCTCTAGTCCATCGGGACTACAAGTGTATCCGAAGCCCTCTCCTTTCCTCCATAATTCTCATGGCCTTGAGCATGAAGGCCAAGTACTCTTAGGTGACTCACCTTTAATACCCTTTGAACCACAAGTCCGGACATGCACTGCACTTAACGGTACTCGTAAACTCCATGTTCTCCCTGTGTGAGGAACTAAAACCCAGAGTTGTCAAGATCCCTCAAAAATGGAATGATCCGCTCACTAATCCAGAGCCCGCTTTGACTGTCACTTGCATCGACTCATGGTACGTGCAAGTCGGTTTCACCATCTCTCGTCTCACTGAAAACTCGATAAAATTATATATATAGGCCTGGGAAGGGATTTATATATAGGCCTGAAGGCAACTTGTGGTGGATCTTGTTTTTTAAATCATCGTCGGAGGATCTCATCCTCAAGGGTTATTAATCCCGAAAACTGTTTGGCTAAATGGCCCAAGTTTAGTGGGATCTAATAAAACGCTACTTAACCCATCCTACAGGAATTAAAACAAACATACAATAGAATAGAGTAGACGGACTTGGTAGAAGCTCCAAGTGTGTCCTGCACCTAGGTGGCGAGCTCCTACTCCATACCTACACATCAAAGCTAGAAGCTAATGTCCGCTAACTGAATGAAGCATCAATCTCATCATGTTCAACTCACACTCACAATGATAGAAGCCGGTGTACTGTTGGCACCGGCTCCTACTCCGTACCTACACATCAAAGCTAGAAGCCAGTGTACTGTTGGCACCGGCTCTAACTCATCCTATTCATACCAATTTTATTACATTTTTCTAAGTTATGTTGTAGTTACTTAGCATGCTCATATTTAATTTGGTAATTAGATCACTAACATTCATTCACTATTAATCAAATCGTGCAAATCTTGACTTCAACTATAATAAGGCATTCATCACAACAATTAATCAATCTTAGCATGTTGTGCTAATAATCATTAATTTTAAATAATTAAATAAGAGGTAATTATTCCTCTCGTCATGGGCAATTGGCGATCACCGCACGCCAAGGATCTTGAATTTGGGGCTCGTCGGTGTCTGAGTCCGATCAGGTTCGACAAGATAATCTCAGCAGAAGATCAGGCGAACTCTCACAAATCTTGTTTTTTGGTAGGGTTGTGGAGGATTTTTGGCTGGTGTTGATCATTTTCTAGTAGCTTTCCGACTGTTTTCCGGCGACTGATGGGATGGTACTGGTATGGGGTACCATTGGAACCAGCTCGATGAGCTCGACCCAATGGTGGTGATGGTGAGGATGGTAGTGATGGTGATGACAGCCGGCGGTGGCATCGAGTTAGGCCAGTGCAGTGGGTCCCTTTGATCGGGCCCATGGCCGACCTTGGCAATGGTACTAGGTAGGGGGAAATGTTGGGGAGGTCGAGGTAGTGCTTGTCAGCATAACGATGGCAGTGATGCGGCCCGGATAGTGGTGAACCAACTTGGGGATGTCATATTTTCATGGGGCAATTCTGTCGTCGTGGCGGCCAAACGGTGGTTGGGGTTGGTCAAGGTGGCACAGTCATGTTGCAGCGGTGCTTGGAGGTGACAATCAGCGGCGGGTATGAACACAGTGGGTAGTGAGGGTTTGGGGTTGAAGAAAATGTCGTGAGGGGTTTTGGGGGGAAAAAGATGGCATCGTGGTGTCCGGTGGCAAACTCATAAATAAAACTTAACTTGACTTCATCTCAAGTCAAGAAAAATAACTAACTCATAGTAAATCATAAAAAAATCCAAAAAATGGGGGGAAATCACACAAATTATAATACATGCCACAACATCACAATGACATGCTCTATAACTATTAACCCACCCAAACTACCCCATAATGCGTTTGGACTTGGTAAACAGCATAACACTAATTCTACGATCTACTATATATAGAAATAAAAAAATAAACTGGTATACTCTTATATATTCTGATAACTCATTGTTTTCTATTGTATTCATGATGTTAGCATCATATACTTGGGTACACATGACCCTCATAGCTAATACACGCAACTAGCATCGGCTCAGTACATGTATTCTAAAAGTAACTCAACTTGAATCGACGGTGGAACTGTTCAGTTTAGAAATATAAAACCTTGATTCGGATCGTGGGTTTTACAATCATCCCTCCTTATAAAAATTTTGTCCTTGAAATTTTACCGCTATGAGGTTCTACTGAAACTAAAACCTAGAAGTTGGACACACATCAGCTGTATCCTCTACTCTTCAATAGTCATGTACATCCTCATTGACTGTATCATTGCATCGAGTTAGGTAGGTTTTGCTTGTGATGCTGTCAATATCAAGCATTCGGATTATAATCTTTTTGTGCATGTTCTGACGTTAGCATCATCATTCTATTCTGTTTTGATCCCTACTGCTAACTCGGCAAAAAAATCCTTGGTCACCCCTAAGGGCCTAATAGGTTGGTCAAGTAGATACTCTGGAGTATTGCAAGGCTCTAATGTGAGCGATATCTTGGATGACTATGTTGAGGGCAAGGCCTACCTACTAACCTCTACTTATGTCTCTCTGAATCTCATCGATGTGAAAAGTAAACTAGATATACTCTCAGGAAACTCTATCCTAAGTCCTAAAACCATCCTATGGTGTGCTATGAGTCTCTGTTAGGTCGGGTGTATAGACTAATGAGCTACATGCCTCACTATTGCTAGTCTAGATCCAACTCTCAGGTGTCTTGTATAAAGAACTAGACAGCTCACTGGGTCCTAGTTGACTCGGTACTGAGTCAAGTATCTCACTTTGTTTTATAAGAGAAGAAGGATTGCTGTTATGAGTCTACTATATACAATGGCTCTGGTGGCTAACTATACAACCACTAATTGCTGCTGAAAGGAGCTCTCTACGACAGAATGGAAGAGAGAACACCTATACATACACAGTGTGTCTCAACGACTATGACAACAAACTCTACATGGGACTGTAGAGTCTACATCTGGTCTGTGGTATATGCTATAGTCAATGTCTTCTCTTCTCTATCATATGGATAAACTGACTGTAGAACTGATATATCTAGAGGGGTGAGTGGAAATTCTCAAGTGAAAACTCTACTCTGTCTGACATCTCTGTGTTATAGGAAAGGAAACTGAATCTCGTGAAAATCTAGCCACATTGCTCAAGTACTCTCAATAGGTGATATCTCATCCTCCCATGTGGTAACTGACGCCAGGTAAATGGGGGAATCCACTAGGCTAAGAAAAACCTACTACATAGGTATGTCACTCTAATTAATGGTAAGGTCTAGGTATCATGCAAGTGGTAGGGGAGAATAAATCTCTATGTAGCGTACTGGGTGGCCAAAATATCGGTAGGTCTATGGACTTGTCTCTAAGATCACCACGATTCACTATGCCACAGGTGATCAGTTTGTGGAGCAGTCAATCATTGACAAATCTTAGAAATGGTTCATAAGTGGATCTAGTTCAATTAGCTAATAGTAGACACATGTTTCTCGATATCATACTAGTCACGCACTTCGAAATGGGCGGGGTTCAAACCACCCAAAGAACCACTGTCTTCCCTCAAGTGTACAGGGACTCATGTCTCATCCGCTCTTTCGTGGTGTGTGACCTACCATCCCGTACCAATTTGTAGCACTAATCTTGACTCACATGACTACTACCACTATGGTACACTGTCAAGCAAGGTTATCAATCAACATGAGCATACACTTGTATCAGTCTATCTAGTCAGCATGGTCTATTCTATTTGGAGTCCTTGTCTATATCGCTCTCAACCTGGGGTGAAATCGTCATCATAAGATCGGTCTGCAAACACCTACCTACACTATAAGCCCTAATCAGTTCCATGAAGGTACCTCTACACTTAGGGTAAGGCTAAACCCTATGGTTCAAGGTAAGAACCTAATCGTGCCGGCGAAACACAAAGGAATCACTATCCTCCTGAAAGAAACTTCCTCTCTAACCCTCTATCTATGCCCAAAACTCTAATACAAGTCAAACTTCTCTCACTGACTGGCCAATCGCCAAATTGGTTAAACTGTGTGTGTGACCATTTACTAACCATCTGATTTGTATATGCTAGTTGTGCCCCATTGATGTACTATCATGTTGTCTGTACAATCTAATCATTGTGGCCATCCCATCTGGAGGTCATATTGCCACGTTTTCTGACTCAATCCATGCACTTCCTAATGAGATTGTCACTAACAGTATATGATGGTGTTATCTTACAATATACATCTAATCCAAGGGTATCAGGTTAAGACAATGGTTGCAAGAGAGCTTGTGAAGTCGGATCCTATGCCATTTCATCAAAATAACCTCAATTTTCCTAACTCTATTATGCTCTGCTGATTCCACTGTAGTTATATCTTGCTCCTCAAACTCTGACCCTACTCAGCTCCCAAAGTTGTGGCATGCGATCACCAGGCAAGGCTCCAAAATTCCTCAAGTAGTTGTCCTCATGGGAGGCGAGACAACCACTTGGCCATGGCTTAAGCTCTAACTGTTTCACTCGGTAGATGGATGAGCAATACACGGATGGCGATAGTGCATATTCGGTGGGTGGTAGTGCATCTTGAACGGTGGTTGTGCAACTTGGTCAGTGGTTGTTCACCTCGGTCGGTGGTTGTGCACCCGGTCAGCGATTGTACAACTCAGTCTATGGTTGTGCACTCGGTCGGCGGTTGTAGAACTCGGTCGGTGGTTGTGCACTTGGTCGGTGGTTATGCACATGGTCAGCGATAGTGCTATCTAGGTGCTAAGAATCTAATCTCGATCGTATACAACGTAAATCCAATACTGTCTCTGACATATCTTGGTTGCTAGAAACTCAGCTTAGGTTGTCCAACCATGCATGTTTGATCTGAAGGGGTCCGAATCATGATGGAGACACAAACGAATCATAATGCGTGCTGATATGAAAATAAAAAACTAATTTTACGATCCACTATACATAAAAATAAAAAAATAAACTTGCATACTTTCATATATGCTGATAACTCAATTTTTTTATTGTATTCATGATGTTATCCTCATATACTTGGGTACACATGACCCTCATAGCTCTTATACGCGACCGGCGTTGGCTCAGTACACGTGTTCTGAAACTAACTTGACTCGAACCGACAACTAAACCGATCAGTTTAGGAATATAAAAGCCTAACTCGGATTGCGGGTTTTACACGTGTACTCTCATTGCTCATAACTCACGACTGGCCTCAACTTAGCACGTGGTTTATAAAACAAACTCGACTCGAACCAACTGTTGAACTGACTGGTTTGCTAATGTAAAACTCTAACTTGAGTCACAGATTTTATAGATAGTTAGTCGAACTGATAATCAAATTTATTTGACTACTGGCGTGGATTTCTATTAAATGTAGGCAAATTTCTTTGGCATTGCTGGGCCTACGTGCATGGATGAGATGGCTCAGTGGTGGTGGTGGCAGGGTCCCTATGTTATATTAGCTATTTCAAACTATGTATTTTGTGGAGGACTATATGACGGATATATGCCCTAACTATTTGAACCTTGTATGATTCAGATGTATGTCACGATGGTTATGCTAGCATCTTTTATCTTTATATTGTTATATTTTACTACGGATTATAATACTTTGGCCAAAGGCTAACCATCGTCTGCACGGTATATAAACCCAAGAGTTCTGGAACATATGAAGAGCTAAGTCAGGTACACGAAACGTATTTGGATGCAGGTATTTTTGTATTAGAGTAATGTGGGTCGAGGAGCTTACGGTTCGCACCACTTGAAGACCCACGTCAAGTCCGGGTATTAGGGTTTGATGCCCTGAAACTCGATGATGCTATGTAATTCTCTAATGCTTAAATTATTGCTAGCATAGGGTATGTGTAACGACCCGGCCCAAAGTGCAACGTAATGGGCCTAAGTCATTTCTTTAAAATGGTTAACCCAAGTTAAAGATCTATAGTCCATTCTCACTTATAAACATGATCTTCTCCTATAGGTATTAGATGTACGATTAACTTCAGGGATCTCACAGTCATGGTCTCCTAGTTCATTCTGAGATTAGAAATTGTCTCCGAGTTCATTTTGAGATTAGGTGGTCCCCTAATTCATTTTGAGGTTAGCCATGGTCTCCCAGTTCATTCTGAGATTAAAAAATTGTCTCCCAGCTCATTATGAGATTAGGTGGTCCCCCAATTCTTTTCTGGTTAGTCTTGGTCTCCCAGTTCATTCTGAGATGAGAACATTGATTCCCAGCTCATTCTGAGAATAGGTGGCCCCCAATTCATTTTGAGGTTAGTCATGGTCTCCCAGTTCATTCTGAGGTTAGAAAATTGTCACCCAGCTCATTCTGAGATGAGGTGGTCCCCAATTCATTTTGAGGTTAGTCATGGTCTCCCAGTTCATTATGAGATTAGGTAGTCCCCCAATTCAATTTGAGGTGAGTTATGGTCCCCCAATTTATTTTGAGGTTAGAAAATTGTCTCTCACCTCATTCTGAGATTAGGGGGTCCCCCAATTAATTTTGATGTTAGTCATGGTCCCCCAATTCAATTTGAGGTTAGAAAATTGTCTCCCAACTCATTCTGAGATTAGGTAGTCCCCAAATTCATTTTCAGGTAAAAAAAAACACAGTTCCATATAATTATACCAATTTGGGAAAATACAACATTCAGTTTGAGAAAATTTAACATTTCAATTAATTATAAGCACACACATTGTAACACACATAGTAATTTTAAAGGTGTCGGACCTGGATATTTCGAACTCGCAGCCGTGAGCAAATGATCCTAATCTGAAGGAAAATATAAAATTATACATGAGTATAATTTTATTCGAGTAGAAATGCATGCAACTAAATGTCTAATATATATATATCATTATTGAAATTTTGACAACATATTATGTAACAATTCAAAAAATATTAAATATTAAATTATCAACAAATCTAGTGAGATATATAATTATTACTCTAACATAATCATGTAAATCGTACTTCACATTTTAAATTAATTATCTAAATCATAATTAATACCTAACAATTGATAAAATAATTATTACTAATAAACAAGTATTTAATTTTCTTTTACGGTGATGATTATTTAACCTTGATCTTGATGATTTAATTGACAGTTATAATTTTTTAATCGCTACTATTATTTATAGTAATTTAATTAATTAAGTTGATCGATTAAATTATTTAAAATAATTTGTATTAGTAAAAAATATTATTAATATAATTATTTTAAATTATTCGACTAAATAAAGTTTTAAACTTTATTTATTTTCATTGTTATCTTTAGGTTCGACGCTAGTGATTGCTACCCGACTATAATTTAATAACCCATTTTCTACATTATTAACTCGTTATTAAAATAATCACTTTATTTACCTAATATTAAATTTAACATGGTAATGGTAAAATATTTATTTTATTAATTACTTTATTAATTACTTATAACATGGTAAAGGTAAAATAATCACTTTTATTAATTATCGATCGTTTATCATTACCGTATTTTTATTAAGGGTGGCGATTTTATAGAATAATTAGTTAGTTTAGCAACTTTACCCATAACCCATTAAAATAATTATTTTTAACGATTTATTACGAGTTAATATTATTTTTTAACTCTAGTCGGTATCGAGCCCGGTGCATTTATGAGTTGGTATTATTATTTAACTCGAGCTGTGTCGAGTCAGGCATTATTTATAAGTTTGCCACCCAAGGTAATTTTTTTCCTTCTTCTTCTTCTCCGGCATGCTCTATTCCCAACTCCAGGCGCCCTCCAGCCACCACCGCCGTCGACCACCTCTGGCCGCCGTCAACCGTCGTCGACCAGCCCTGCCATGCCTTTGCAGTGTCGCCCTGGCCAACTCTGGCCGTCTTCTAGCCGCAGCGATGCCCGCATCGCCTGCCTAGCGGCGTGCTCGCGTCGGCGATTCCACAGCCGGCGAGCGTCGCTGCCTCAATTGGGTGGTCGCCTCATCACCCTCGACCACCTATCTACCTTCCTCGGCCATATTGGAACCCGTCGCCACCCAAGACGGCCAGATTTCTTCCGTCACCGCCGTCGCCTCTGTTTTGCCGCTGTCCCCTGTTTTGGCCATTTACCACCTCAAGGTCGACATCCACACACGTGAGATCGACGCTACACTGATCGACGAAGAGAGTAGGATCATCTTCTGACGTCGAAACGACCATCGCCACCGATTCCCGGCAAAACCTTGCTTGTGCTTACCCGTCTCGCCGAAACAGGGGAGTTGTCGGCCAAATTAAACTTTAATTTCTGTTTAGTTTCTTTCTTGTTAATTTTAAACTTTAATCCTCATGATTATACAGCTTATTATCAACTTAAAATATGTATGCAAGAAAATTAAGAAGAGGGAGATAGAAAGAATACCTAAGCAAAGAAGAAGACACGCCGGTAAGGAAGAGGAGAAGAGAATGCGAATGAAGGCTAGGGTGGAGGACGTCCTTTATAAAATGAAATGACGGCTAGGGTATGTGGAAACACACCAAAACCCGTATTTTATTCCTTTAACCGGGTAACCGGGTAAAGAATAAAATATTTAACCGGGTAGACTTAACCAGCTAATATATATATATATATATATATATATATATATATAACACGTTTGGACCTTCCCGAACCGCGTCCGCATCTAAATTGTTTTTTTCACTGGTCTTTACAGTATGTGGAACAGATAACCATAACCCTTGTTTAAATACTCGCATCATCTTCATGTCACTAATAAGAGGACCTAAGCCAATTCACTTTAACTAAACAGTAAGAATATGTTACATGCAACAACATGCAACCTTAAAGCAGTAGCGTTAGTGTAATGACCCACCCGAACCAGACTGGGTGTTACTTAAATATAATTCATGTAACAAAAACATTCTAGAACATGATTCATAATACAACAAATAAGTCTAGAAATTAAAAATCTTAAAAATAAAACATGTTCTAATAGCATATAACAATATCTAAAATAACCGTCCCACAATCTTCGACTGTTTCCCATAGCCACAAACATAACACAAGAGGGTAAAAAGGAAGTCCAATTTATTATCGATTCACCATACCTAGGTTGGTAAAAGAACCACTAACCACATATCTATTCTTCAGTCCAAAGCTGCTAACCTGCTGAGGCACTTCCGCATTAGCGATAAAACCACTAAGCCGCATAATTAATTGAAACAAGTTAATAAAATCCCCATTATCATTTCAAGAGTCTTGTAGTTGTTATGATCCTCTGCCGAGCTCGTTATATGTTGTGAGGGGTGGCCACCCCATCCAGCTACCATCTAGAGCATGCGCACACACGCTACGTGGCCCACGGCCTGTAGTTACTGATGTTTGTCATTGACTCACCCTCTCGGTATCACAAGTGCATAATGAGCCATCTTGCGCAATTGCGCCCTATTGCCCCTTTTGGCATGGGGAGAGGTGTTCAATCTTACAGGGGTGCTGCCTTGTGCCAAATTGGATCTGACCCCGGTTGCGTTCCATCGCATGGTGGTCAATTACTCAAGTCAACCAAGACGGCCACATAGTAATTTTAAAGGTGCGGCCCCATGTTGGACTCAGTCAATTCCTTTACCCCGATTGCGTTCCAACGCATGATGGTAGAATCTGGACTCAGGCCAACCAGGGCTGCTAACAAGGGAAAATACAACATTTCAAATAATTATATGGGCATGGATAGTTCGCAGGTGAACCTGCAACTACGACCAATGATCCTAATCTGAACGAGAACATAAAATTATACATAAGTATAATTTTATTTGAGTAGAAATGCATGCAACTAAATGCGTAATATATCTGTCACTATTAAAATTCAACAATATTAAATATTAAATTATTCATGTGATATAACTAGTTAAATCCTACTTTACATTTTAAATTTATTATCAAAATTATAATTCACACTTCACTAACGATAAAGTAATTGTTAATTTATAAACAAGTATTTAATTATTATTACTATTAGTATATTATAACCACGATCTTGATGATTTAGTTTACGAATATAATTTTTAATCGCTATCCTTATTCATTGCAATTTAATTAATTAAGTTTTACGATTAAATTATTTAAAATAATTTCTATTATTCTAATTAAAAAATATTATTATTACAATTATTTTAAATTATTTGACTCAATAAAAGTTTCGAACTTTATTTATTTTCATTATGCTATTTGGGTTCGTTGTTTGTGATTTTTACACGATTATATTTTAATTACCCATCTTCTACATTAGTAACTCGTTATTAAAATAATCACTTTATTTACCTATTATTAAATTTAATATGGTAAAGGTAAAATCTTTATTTTATTAATTACTTATAATCATCCGATTTATAATTAATCGCTTATAGTATGCCGATTAATTATCGACCGTTTATCATTACCGTATTTTTATTACTTATGTCCCTGTCAGAATTCGCACAACAATTAATTAGTGTTAGTAACTTTACCCATAACCCATTAAAATGATTATTTTCAAAGATTAATTACAAGTTAGTATTATTTTTTAACTCGATTCGGTATCAAGTTAATCTATATTTACAAAACTGCCATCTTCTTCTTCTTTAACGTCCCTTCTTCTCCTACCGTCTTCTTTGCACCAAAAAACAGATCTGTCTCTCCTCTTCTTAAACCCAAAACTAGATCACGTCCTTCCCTAACTGCTTCCCTTCCCTAGCAATCAAATTGGAAGCCTAAACTCATGCATTACAGCAACTATCGAAGGCGAATCATGTTCTACACCTAGGCATGCGATGTCTGGCCAGCAGCACCGCCGGGACTGCAAGGTGAACTCCGTCTAGCCACTAGCACCACCGGGAACACTGCCCTTCTCCCAACACGACAGCCCAACATCAAGGCCAAGCACTATGAGCATGCATGGCATGAGTCTTGGCTGGCAAACTGGTCTAGATATCTAGAATCTCCCACCACGTAGCCCACTACAACACCGCCCATAACCAGGTGTAATTCCGCCACCACTTGGAAACCAGGGACACGGCAAGCCATCCCTTCGACCCAACAACCAGAGAGGTCGTCTGGGCATAAAGGTATGCCTTGCAACTTGTTTACAACCGCCCATCCTTGCCAAAAACTTAGACCCATCGGCCATCTCAGGATTTCCAGTTTCCAGTTTAGTTTAGTTTTTTAATGTTGATTTCAGACTTAATTTCTCATGTTTATCAAGCTTATTATCAATTAAAAGAATATGCATGCAAGAAAATTAAGAAGAGGGAGATAGGTAGGATACCCAAGTATGGAAGAAGCAACAGTAAAGAAGAGGAGAACTAGGCGGATAAGGTAAGGAAGATGCCCCCTTACATAAAAAATGACATCCGTATTCAAAATTATAAAAATGAAAATGACATCTAAGGTATGTGAAAACACCACCTACACCCGTATTTCATTTAACCGGGTAAATAATAAAATATATTAACCGGGTAGAATTAAAATATAACCGGGTATGGAATAATAATAATTCTCAAACGTTCGGTCCTTCCCAGACCGCGTTGAATATATTATTTTATTTTTCATAGTCTTTACAGTCGGTGTGCTTTTTCTACAGTTGGGATTGATCATCACATTTTTAAAATCACCACTAATAGTCGCAGGGGAGGTTCTACTTCTATAATTACAAGGAGTGTTCATATAGGATTCCTTTAAGTCTAAGATCCGTCTTTGTAGCATGAACTTTGCACGTATTCTATGAAAACGAAGCCTAGTGTTCGTCTTAGGCCTCCACGGAGGGTTGAGATCCGCTTCCATAAGTCTATACAGGATAACCCAATGAGTAGTTTTCAACTTATAATATCACGATTTGGTCCATCCTCGGGGGCTGAATTGGGGTGTTACAACCTAGACAGCTTCCCTTCAACAAGATCTTCACTTTCAGACCACACTCAATAGCAATTCTCCCCCTTTTCGGACAGCCGGTGGCCAAACTCTATGTATTGCCACAGCCACCATGTTCCTGGGCACCTAGGTTGTAGATCTCGACTGGCAGTGACCCTTGTATCACCACCATCGGTGTTTTCTGACGATGGGCACCGCCCGCCCTATCGGACACATTTGCTAACATTTGGGTCTGCCTACCCGACTGTTCATTTGCCCATAAGTCCCGCGGTCATGCTCGAGCCCGTGTCAATGTCCAGCTACCCAGCCCCGCAGCTGAGTCCAGCCCAGCCAGCACTATTGCTTGACTCGGCAGAGTCGACTCGGCTTGACTCAGTGGACTAGCCCAGGTTGACTCTGTTCGCCATTTTCTAACATTTTCAACCCATTTTTTGCCATATTTCAACCGATTTCGGTAATTCTAGAAGCCCTACATTAGTTTATATGTATATTCACATTATTTAACATGTTTGGATGTTATAAATATTTTTATTTATTTGTTTGTTTATTAATTTATTTTCATATTTAATTAATTAATTATTTATTATTGCTTCTTTATATTTATTTTTATGTTTGTCGTAAATGATAAATGCTTATGTGCTTATTTATTATTATTAGTGATATATTTACTTATTAATATTAATCTTATTCATGTTTACTAAATTTTATTTATTTATTTATCTATTTGTTCGTTGAGTGCATGTTTATATTTATTTGTATTTAATTACGTATTTCCTATTGGATTAATATGATATTATTATTATTCATGATTAATTAAAATTAATTATTTATTTGTTGAATGATTATGTAATTATTTATTTAATTATTTATATGTTTACTAATATTAGTATAAGTGATATTATTTGTGACATTGTTATTTTATGATTAGTGTATTATTTATTTTTAGCTATTTCTTTGCATATTTATTCATGAGTGTATTTGTTTATTCATTATTTATTTATTTGTTATTTCCTTTATTATATCTCAATTTATGTGCTTGACGTTTAGTTATAGGTTTGTTTAGTACTAACTTTTTTATTATGATGTATTGATGATGTGAGCACACACCACAAACATGCATCATATAGAGATGTTAGTATTTTACTTAACAGTAGGTATTGAAGGTAAAACCGACAACCGCACTATGCGAGAGGGCGCTTTCTAGTCAAAGGGAATATCGACAACCACGCCATGCAAGCAGGTGCAGTCATGTGAAAGCAGGCTCTAGATTGGCGAGTGTGGTCGTTCAATTCCCAAAAGATCCTGACAACTCTACCTTTGAGTTCATTAAATCTAAAGAAGTGTGGAGGATTACGAAAAACTGCAATGCAACTTTATGCTCAAGGCTAGGAGTGATACAGAGGATGTAGAGGGCCGAAGGAAAAGGAAAAGAAATTGATGTTTCCCTCATAAGGGACAGTTTCAAAAGTTGTCGAGGCATGAGATGAGTAAGAATGGGATGCTATCAAGCTAAGGCCGATGGCTCATAATTAGTGCCCATATGAGAGATTCTGTGAAAAAGTATATAAATGATTTCATTTAACAAGAGGGTCAGCTTTGTTGTGCTAGTTTGACTATTAGTTATTTCTGGACCAGTAACACTCATTACTGATGTTTTTCCTATCATATATGTGGTTTGGTGATCTTGAGTTGGCTTTAGTGGGTGGATAGATAAATGCTACATACACTCAAGCTCAGCATAGCTATTTTCTTTCATACATTTATTTATATTTGATAAGTTTTCACACATATTTAGTAGTGTCTTCCATTCTCCTAACACTGATTGGGTTATTTCGATCTATATTATTAACCGAAACTTATAGATTAGCAGCTTTAGGCATGAATCGACATGATCGTAACATTTCTGATTGGTTCTTAGGTGAACCAAAATCATGGTTTCGCATCTCACGTCAATGAAATGTGGTTTTCTCTATGGACTTCCACCAGTAAGATGCTTCCTCCTGAAGCATGCACGTTATCAATCTCACTTGATGAGAGTAGCAAACAAAACGCTAAACACTTTTTCTGTGATTCTATCCACCTCTCAGTCTTCATTGGATTAGTCCCTCCAATAAACACTTCGGCTCCATTCTTCCTAAACTTTTCTACATTATGGTAGTTAGTATCATTAATAGCTGGTGGCACCACTTGTTGAACTACCAGTGGCACTAGGTTCGGAAGGCCCCCTCGCTCGTTTGAGTCCACTAGACCAGCCTGCCCTTGGGCACTCCCCTAACCACCGTCTAGGGTTACATTCGAACTGGCTGTTGAGTTTGAGGCTCCATTCCCCGCTACCCCTTCTGGTAACTGCTGGGCAATATTCTCAACTACCGAGTTAGTATATGTTGAAGCCTATGATAGTCCGTGTATGGCCGCTAGGATCTGGACCAAAACATTTTTTGTGTTTGAATCTGACTGAGCAGATCAGCTTGACTATATATGGATGTCTACCATCTGAAACATTGAATTTTTCATTATGGTTTATTAATATGCTTTTAGGTTAAGACTTAGGCTTATTAGCAAAAAATTCATTGGTTAGAAACACAAAACATTGGGAAAAAATAAATATTGGACATTTCAACAAGGTACTTGAGTCAAAAATTATGAGCTAGTGGGAAATTGGACTTTCATACCACCTATAACAATCCACCTTAGCCGGTCAAGGGTTACCCAAAAAATATAGAGGATAGAAAAATAAAAACACATACACGTGCATCATAACATGACAAATAATTATATTTAAGGTATAATGTAACAAAAATAAATAATCATTAGATTTAAATATCTTTAAGAAATTATTAACCATAAAAATAAATCATGGTATATTTAATTTATCATGTAAACAATGGCTCAAGGTAAACCAACTATGCAAATGGAAAGTCCCACAACCTCCAATTCATTTCCCATTGTCACAATTATAACACATAAGGTAAACCAACTATGCGTCGGGAGGGCACGCAAGGGTTAGGGAAAGAGAAGTGTCGGTTTTGGTGCGGGAGTAGTCACACGTAAATAAAATTTGACTCAACTTCGACTCGAGTCAAAAATAATAACTAACGCATAACAAATCCTAAAAAAATCCATAAAAAGAAGGGAAAATCTCATGGAATATAAAACACACCATAACATCACAATGACACGAAAGCTGCTCCGCAACGTGTCCTAATACGTTATTTGGCATAAAACTAATTTTACAGACTAATACTAAAATAAATAAATAAAATTCGAGCGTACTCTCATATATTTTGACAACTCATTCTACTGCAGTCTTACTAATGTTATCATCATATACTTCGGCACACATGACCCTCATGGTTTATAACACACGACCGGCCTTGGCTTAGTACGCATGCATTGAAATTGACCAAACTGAAAATAATAGTTGAACCAACCAATTCTAACTATAAAAACTAGACTCGGGCCACGGGTTTTATAGAGCCAGTTAGTTTATCTATTGGTTCGAGTCGAGTCAGTCTTACAACACGTGTGCTGAGCAAAGGCCGACCATGTGTTATGAGCAATGAGGGACAAATCTACCCGAGTATATAATGGTAACATCAGAAAAATGATAAGAAATAAGTTATCAGAATATACAATAGTATGCCAGTTATTTTTTTATGTATTTGATTGTAGAATTTTTTTAAGCGGAGTAACACAATAGGATGTGTTAGATAGCAGTCTGGGTTGGTAATTAGTTGAAGAACATTTCAATTTCATTTTATTGAGTGTATTGTATTTTTTTGGTATTTTTCTATATTTTTGGATTTTTTTAGAATTTATTAAGAGTTAATTATTATTTTTTACTCGATTCAAAGACGAGTCAACTTTCTTTTACCAAACTGCCACCGACCTTTTCAAAGCCCCCTCCTGGACATTTCCTTCACTCATCGCATTGATTCTGCCACCAACTGCGCCGCTTTAACACCTCATTTCCATTCACTTATGAAGCCACCCAGAAATGTTACCGGCGACCTAACTGTTGCCTAATCTACTTAATTCGGTTAAGCCGACTGGGATCTACATGCGGTGTCTCAAGACGGTGATGTAACATGTAAAGCATGGATGAGATGCTTGGGTTCTAACGTTGTGCTACATGCACAACGTTAGAACAAGCGAACCTACATGATTGGGTTCTAGCGTTGTGCTATATGCACAACGTTAGATGCTACTCAAACAAGTATACAAACAAACCCAACAAACGTTAAGTTTAAAAGAAATATCTATTTTTAAAATAAAACAAACAAAATATCCCCTAAAAGTGCAATAGGGGCCACCCTATTAAAAGCAAGCGATATATATTTATAACAATAAAAATCCACGACACAGTCCAAAAATAATATTTTCGTTACATTCTAGTTACCCTTAATTTCCTCATCATACAAGTCGAATCTAAACCCCATTGCTTACCTATTCATTTTCTATTCTCTAATTTCATTCACATGCAAAATATTTACAACAATTCATAGAATATTGTTTAAACTTCATCATCCACATAGTTCAACACACATCATCCTCATGAATTACACTCGTTAGGTACATGTGTGGGCGATTTCAGTGTTGCTCCTCCACAGTCCCAAAAGAGCACATTCCTCGCAGCCTAAAAATATATAATAATAATAAATGTCTGTAACAAGTGATATCGGTCTAAAAATAACAAATAAGAAACTGGCACAAGAGAGCTGACCCTCTTGTTGAGTGAAAACCTCATTAATCTTCCTCATAGAACTCTCATAATGGCAATAATTAGGGGCCGATGACCTCGCGCAACTCCATCCCCTTTCTAACTCATCCTCATTCACTGGTCACTTTAAACAATCCATTGCATAGGAAAATCATTCTATTTCCTTTCAACCCTCTACATCCTCTATATTATTTCTGGCCCTGAGTACAGAGGCTGAGTACCCTCAGGCAAGTGCCTTCAGTACCCTTTGAAATCACAAGTCAAGACATGCACTGCATTGCAGTACCTGTAAACCTCCACACTTCTTTGGGTTTGAGGAACTCAAAAGGTGGATTTATCAAGATCCCTTGGGAATGAACAGACGCTCACCAATTGCAGAGCTTGCTTTGACAAACACACGCCCTATCTCAAGACAAGGCTATCGATTTTTCATCGTCTCACATCTCACTAAAAACAGGAAAAATTACATGTACATAGGCCTAGGTAGGTATTTCAATATAATAAGCCCACACGCATTGTGAGTTGGATCTGACTTTCAAAAATAAACTTGAGGGATCTCATTCTCCAGGGTTATTAATCTAGATATCTCATACGGCTAGATGGTCCGTGTGGAGTGGGATACAATGAATCCACTGCTCTGGCACGTTCGCTTACCTATTAAAACAAAGCACGATAGAATAGAGAAGTCAAACTAGAAGTGAATCCTAAACGAACCTGGTAAAAGCTCCAATCGTGTCCACACACCTAAGAGGCGAGCACCTACTCGGCACCTACACATCAAACTAAAAGCTAACACCCACTTATGATGCATTCACATATCGTATAGCACACACACACCACCACATCATACATCAATCACACACAAGTTTTCTTATGCTACGTTGCATTAGATTACAATAATAACATAGTTTACCTAATTCGTTCCTTAACATTCATTTTAATACACTTCAATCAAGCAATTCATATTTTTATTTACAATAAAATATCTAACACAAAAATTCATCAATCGTAACATGTTGTGCTAATAATTATCAACTTTAATAAATTATGTCGGAGTTAATTATGCCTCACATTGTTAGTAATCGGCGATGGCATGGGTGTCGTGCGGCTCGAGGCTCAAATTCGGCCCTCGATGACATCCGAAGTTCGATCGGGTTCTACTGGATAAATTCAGCGGAAGATCTAGTGAATTTTAGTGAATCCATTTTTCCGGCGGTTTTCAGCTGTTTTTCAGCAGTTTTCGCCGATTTTTTGCAGCTTCCAGGCGGTTGTCCGGTGAAGTAATTGGGGCTATGGGTCGGCACCGGCTTGGCAAGCTCGACCCAATGGTGGTGCTGGTGAGGATGGCAATAGCGGCAATGACCACCAGCGGCAGAAACAAGTCAAGCAAGGTCAGTCGTCCGTCCGATTGGCCATCGGCCGGCCTTAGCGGTGGCACTATGTATGGGGAAGTCATCAAGGGGTTGAAGGGGATGGCGTCAGCAGAATGGTGGTAGTGAAGGGGTGCGGAAGTCGGCGAATCGACATAAGGAAGAGAGTTCGGCTCATGATGAGTGGGCAATTGCCGGTGGTGCTTGGGGTGGCTCGGCAAAGATACAATTGGGGTCGGCGGCATTGATCAGTGGCGGTGTGGCGGCCAGAGGGGTCGAAGCGACGTCGAAGATTTGGGGGGAAGAAAAGGTCAGGTGAGTCGATGGCTGTTTCGTGAATAAATCCTGATCCAAGTCCGACTCGAGTAAAAAATAATCACTAACTTATAATAAATATTTATAAAATCCAGGAAATAGGGGAAAATGCCATAAAATATATTACACACCATAACACCACAATTACATGCTCTATAAGTAATAACCCACCAAACTACCATATAATGCATTCTGAAGCGTTATTCGGGCAAAAATTAATTCTACGATCAAATATATAAAAAAATACTACGTACTTTCATATACTTTGATAACTCATTTCTCATCAGCTTTCTGACGTTATCATCTTACACTAGGTAAACTTGACCCTCATCTCTCATAACTACTGCTGGCCTCGACTTAGCTCATGGTTTATGAAACTAACTTGACCCGAACCGATGGTTGAACTCTGGTTCGCTAATGTAAAACACTGACTCGAGTTACAGGTTTTACAACCTTCCCTCCTTAGAAAAATTGTTTCCTCAGAATTTTAACCAAGGAAGTCTGAAACTCATCCATAATTTGAAAAAGTAATCTTTAGTAAGTTACCTGACTATGAAGCTGGTTATTCATCTCTGAGTATTGCTCCCTCATCTCATCTTCACATTCATATGTAGATTCTTCAACTCCTCGTCGAGTCCATTGCACTCATACTAGGGGAATTTCTTTTCTATAGTGAATCTTCACTCTGCGATCCACAATCCAAATTGCATCTTTTAGATACGTTAGGTTTGCTTGCAGCTCTATATCTCTGAAACTAACAACATGTGAGTTGTCTGGATGGTACTCCTTCACCATTGACACATGGAAGACATCGTGCACACTAGATAGGTGAGGCGACAATTCTAACCTGTAAGCCACTTGTCCATTGCACTCCACCACATTAAATGGTCTAATATATTGCAGACTAGGTTTCCCTCACCTCCCGATCTTGTATTTCACTTAGTCTGAGAGACCTTCCAAAGAACGTGATCCCCTAACGCGAAATGTGCCTCATGTTTACGCTGATCAGCATAACTTCTTTGCCTATCTCAAGCTGACCTCATTCTCTTCCTGATCTACATTACCACTTCCTGGATCTGCTAGATCATCTCAAGCCCAAGTACTATTGGCTGTCTACCATGTACCCAACATACTACGGATTGACATGGTTTGTTGTATAGTGCCTTGAATGGTGTCATTCCTATCATGGCCTGATTGTTGTTGTTGTAGGAGAACTCCACTAGAGGTAAGTGCTCTTCCTAGCTTCCTTTGAAATCTAAAATGCATGCTCGAACCAAATCCTCTAGGATCTGTATGGTTCTCTCAGTCTGCCTAGCTATTTGATGGTGAAAGGTTGTGCTAAATCTTGATTTAGTGCCCATAGTTACATAAAAAACATTCCCAAATTGAGATGTAAACCTCGGATCCCTATCTAATATGATCTCCCGCGGCACTCCAGTCTCTATATAGTGTGGCCAAAGTGGTCATTGGGTAAGCCATCCTAATGGGTACAAAGTGTGCACCCTTTGTGAGTATATCTACTATGACCCGTATTGCATCCTTCTGTAGGCGATCCTAAGCAAACCTACTACAAAGTAATAAACTATACTCTCCCACTTCCACTCTGGGGTTTCCAATGGCTATAGCATTTGTAACGACCCGGCCCAAAGTACAACCTAATGGGCCTAAGTCATTTCTTTAAAATGGTTAACGTAAGTTAAAAATCTATAGTCCATTCTCACTTATTAACAAGATCTTCTCCCAGTAGGTATTAGATGTGGGATTAAGTTGAGGGATCTCACAATCCACCCACCTTAGGAAATTTTGACCCCGAAATTCCTACACACAGCCTCTGTTGCTAGCCCTAGCACACGTCCTTCTCTGGCCCGTGACCGGCAGCCTTAGCCAACATTTGTAGTCCAGCCCACCATCTAACACGGAACCAGGTTGCTCTGATACCACTCGTAATGACTTGGCCCAAAGTGAAACCTAATGGACCTAAGTCATTTCTTTAAAATGATTAACCTAAGTTAAAGATCTATAGTCCATTCTCACTTATAAACAAGATTTTCTCCCGGTAGGTATTAGATATGGGATTAAGTTGAGGGATCTCACAATAATTGTAAAGACTGAGGATATATATATATATATATATATATATATATATATATTCGACTTGGTTGGGGGCGAATCGAATGTTGGAGAAAGTATTATTATTATTATATTATTATTGTTATATTATATTCTCTACCCGGTTAAATATTATATTTTAATCTTTACCCGGTTAAATGAAATGCTAGTGTTGGGGTGTTTACCCATACCCTAGCCGTCATTTTCATTTTATATTTTTGTGAGGGGTGTCTTCCTCACCCTAGACACCTATTTCTCTTCTTCCTCACCCTAGCTGCTTACTCTCATCTTCTTCTACTCTTCTGGAGTCGGCTTCTTCCTTTTGCTTGGGCTCCCTATTCTTAGTTTTAATGCATTTCATGATCGCCATGCTAATTTCTGCTGTTTCATTAATTCATGATCGTCATGTAAAATTTTGCCGCTTCATCAATTCATGATCGTCATGTAAAGTTCTGTTGTTTCATCAATTCATGGTTGTTTTGTTTTGCTGTTGCTTCATCAACATCCTTTGCTATGTAATTGGTTAAATTAGGATAATTGAGTTGCAGTCTCTAGCATATTATGAATTCTATGCATGGGGTTTGGATAGTGGGCAACGCTGTGGGGGATTGCAGGCATCCATACCAGTTCGTCGGCCAAGGCTCACGTCGGGCCGATCGTTAATGAAGGACGTGATCTGGTTTTGGGTTGAAGAAGAAGATGTTGTGGTCTGGGTTGTGCCAAAGATGAGGTGAGGAGAAGAGAAGAGCATCAGGGAAGAAGAAGATGGCAAATTAATAAATAATGCTTGACTCGATGTGACTCGATTGAAAAATAATATTAACTCGTAATAAATCGTTAAAAAAAATATTATTCTAATCGTTATGGGCTACAATTGTTAAACTAATTAATTATAGTAAAAAATCACCATAAGGAACAAAACTACGGTAATGATAAACGGTCGATAATCAATTGGCGTACTACAAAGCGATTAATTTTAAATTGGAATGTTATAAGTGATTATTTCACCTTTACCATATTATATTTAATAGTAGGTAAATAAAGTGATTATTTTAATAACGAGTTAATAAGGTAGAAAATGGGTTATTAAACTATAATCATGTAAAAATAACCTAAACAACATATTGAAAATAAAAAAGGTTCATTGAGTTGAATAATTTAAAATAATTGTATTAGTAATATCTTTGAATTAGGACTTAAATCAAAAAACATAATTAATTAAATTGCAATTAATAATGATAGTGATTAAAGATTAAAATCATAAACTAAATCATAGAGATTGGAGTTAAGTAATTATTATCTTAAAGGAAAAGATACTAATAATAGTAATGAAATACTTGAATACTTGTTTATAAGTTAATAATTAATTTATCATTAGTGAAGTGTGAATTATGATTTAGATAATTATTTTAAAATGTAAGGTAGGACTTAAATGATAATGTCAATTGAATAATTTAATATTTAAGATTATTGAATGTTGCATGCTTTATGTTGGCGAATTTTAATAATGATATATATTAGTCATTTAGTTGCATGTATTTCTACTCGAACAAAATTACACTTATGTATAATTTTATGTTCTCGTTCAGATTAAAATCGTTCGTCATAGTTGCAGGTTCACTTACGAACTATCCAGGTCCGTATAATTATTTGAAATGTTGTATTTTCCCTTTTTGGCAGCCCTGGTTGGCCTAAGCCCTAATTCAACCACCATGCATCGAGTGTAATAGGAGTCAAGGAATTGACTCAATCTGACACAAGGCCGCACCCTTTAAAATTACTATGTGGGAATCTTGGTTAACTTGAGTTCATTACCGACCACCATGTGCCGAGCGCAACCAGGGTCAACTCAATTCGTCGCAAGGCAGTACCCCCTGAATGATTGAATACCTGCCCCCATGACGAAAGGGGTGACAGGGCGTAGTGGTGCAAGATGGCTCATTATGCACTTGTAATACCGAGAGGGTGAGTCAATAGCAAATATCGGTTACTACAGGCCGTGGGCCACATAGCATATGTGTGCATGCATGGGATTGGAGCTGGATGGGGTGGCCACCCCTCCCAACACATTAAGAGCTCGGCATACGCTCATAACAACTAAAAGTCTCATGAAATGATAATAGGGATTATATTGACTTGTTTTATTTAATTATGTAGCTTAGTGGTTTCATGACTAACGCGGAATTGCCCATGCAGGTGAACAGCTTTGGACTGAAGAATAAAAGTGTGGTTGGTGTTTCATTTATCAACCAAGGTTTGGTGAATTGATAATAAATTGGACTTTATTTTTATTCTCCTGTGTTATAAATGTGGCTATGGGAAACGGTCCTAGACTGTGGGATTTTGAGTTAGTTTCTTTTATGCATTGTCACATGCTATCAGAACATGTTTTATTTTTATGATTTATAAATTTTCTAGACTTATTTACCGTATTATGATTCATGTAAATGAATAGTATGTTGACAACATTTAACTTTTTAATTAACACCCGGGCCAGTTAGGGGGTCGTTACGACATTCCACCTGGGAATACGTGCTCAGCTGTCACTTGCTGGCTCACCAAACATCTAGCAACTGTATTGTATACCTCTCTCTTCATTCATGGTCACCAATATGTGTGTCAACCATCGTGGTACATCTTCACTCCACCTGGAAGCACTGAGCATCTTGACGTGTGAGCTTCATGAAGAATTGTACTTCAAAGTTGGGGACACTCTGGAGCATTTGAAGTCGACCTCTCAGTCTAACAAACCCATCTGCATCTTGGGCCAATTCTTGATGTGTACCCTCTTCCAACCACTGCCTCAACTATGTGTCTGTTTCATGTGCAATCCTGATCTACTCAAGTGCACTCGACTAAATGGTCATTCGTACCATCATTCCAACCAACTGCCTTTGGCCTATCGTATAGAGTTACTGACACTGCTACTAATCCTACAGTGTATGAGACTCCTGACATCCTGCTCAATGCATCTGCCACCACATTCGCATTGCCCTTGTGGTATGCTATATAAATCTAGTAATCTGCCAACATTTCTAAACATCTTCTTTGTATGCTGTTCAAATCCTTCTGCATGAAGATATATTTTAGACTCTAGTGATCAGTTAAAAGTCTTAAAGATGTTCCATATAAGTAGTGCCTCCATATTATGAGTGCAAATATGGCTACTGCAAGCTCTAGGTTGAGTGTAGGATAGTTACTCTCATGCACCTTGAGCTGGCGAGATCCATAGGCTATGACCTTATCCTTCACCGTCAAAACAAAACCTAGCCCAATTCTTGAGGCATTTGTGTGAACTACAAAATCTTTGAATCCCTCTAGCAATGTGAGGATAGTCACTAAACTCAATCTCTTCTTCAGTATCCAAAACTCTACTCACATTTGTCCGTCAATCTGAACTGTACCTCCATCCTAGTCAGCTGTGTAAGAGGGTCTACTATGGAAGAGAAATCTTGAATAAACCGTCTATAGTATCCAACTAGGCCGAGGAAACTCTGAACCTTTATGGATGCCTATAGCTGTTCCCACTATACTACTACTCCTATCTTGGTTGGATCTACCAAGATGCCTAATGCTGAGAAGATATGGCAAAGAAAATTCACTTCTAACAGCCAAAAACTACACTTCAAAACTTTTCGTACAATCTATGCTTTCTCAGCATCTGCAACACCATCGTTAGATGTTGCTCATGCTCTTCCCTCGACGAAGAATATAGTACCATGTCATCTACAAAGACGATCACAAACTTGTCCAAATATGGGGTGAACACTCTCTTCATCAAGTCCATAAATGCTGCTGGAGCATTGGTCAATCCAAAAGGCACGACCAAACACTTGTAATGTCCATATCTAGTCTTGAATGTAGTCTTCGGGAAGTTTTCTACTCTAATCTTCAACTGGTAGTATCCATACCTCAAACAATCCTTGAGAAGACGACTACTAAGCTAAACTAATCAAATAGGTTATCAATTTGAGAAAGAGGGTATTTGTTCTTAATAGTTACATTGTTTAGCATCCTATAATCAATGCATAAATGCATGCTTCCATCCTTCTTCCTCACGAATAATACTGGTACACCCCACAGGGAAACACTTGGTGTGATGAATCCTTGATCTAATATTGTCTGTAATTGTTCCTTGAGCTCAAGAGGTGCCATCTTTTATAAAGGTCTAGAGATCGGTGTTATGTCTAGCATCAGCTCAATGACAAGGTCTACCTCTCTTCTCACGGCAATCTAGTAATCTCCTCTGGGAATACGTCAGTGAATTCTCTAATCACTAGAATCTCCTCAATACTCGGCTTGTCCCCTCAACCACTTAGCTCAACCAAAACTAATGCCGTAATTATCAGCTAACTATCTCTGTCTAGATATCTCACTACATTTTGATAGGATTATCCATGCTTATTCTCAATCTCTGCCCTGACCTTGGAAGAAAAAGAGGCATCATCTGCTCCTAGGTTGGACATCTAGTTCATTCCAAATATCACATCAATTTGTTGTAGCCTAAACAATATCAATTCAGTTACAAGTTGTCGCTGTTGAATCTCAACAAGAACATTACGCACACACTCACCCGTAGCTATCACACTACAGGAGTGTAATGACCCACTTTTACCGATCGGGGGTTACCCAAAAATACGGACGATATAAATATAAAAAGTTCAAAAACATACATCATAACATGGCATATATGTCTAAGAATTAATTAATCATAAAATAAATCATGCTATATTAAATATAACATTCAACCATGAAGTCTCACAGCCTCCAAACTAATTCCCATAATCATAATTATAACTCAAATAATATGAAGAAGAAGTCCAATTTTTTATTTATCAATTCTTCAAACCTAGGTTGGTAAAGGAACCACCAACCACACCTTAACGCATCAATCTGAAGCTGGTCACCTTTGGTCACAAAACTGCATTAGTGATAAAACCACTAAGTCACTTTATTACATAAAACAAGTTAATATATTCCATATCATTATTTCTTAAGTCTTTTAGTGATTTTGAATTTATGCCAACCGACAATTATGCCTGGGGGGTGGCTGCCCCGTCCAGCTGCAATCCCATGTATGCGCACCCACGTTACGTGGCCCACAGCCTATGCTTACCGATATTTGTCATTGACTCACCCTCTCGATATCACAAGTACAAAATGAGTCGTCTTGCACCATTGCACCCTATCACCCCTTTCGGCATGGGGGCATGTATTTTATCTTTCAAATAATTTTAAAAGTGCGGCCCCGAATCAGATTAAGTTAATTCTTTGACCCCGGTTGCCTTCGGCAAATGGTGGTTGAATCTGGGCTAAGGCCGACCAAACCTGCCAAAAAGGAATATACAACATTGCAAGTAGTTATACGGACCTACAATTCACCGAACAAACCACAAACACACTAGATTTTCTAATCTAGGAGTCACAAATAAATTAAACGTTATAAAAATATAACTCCTTAGCCATGCATGCATGATGACATGATGTATGACGCATAACATATAAGGAGTACAACCATAAAAATATTTTTAACGACAAATAGTTAGTCACTTAGTCAATTGCTCAAACTCATAGACATTAATAATTACTCACAAAATAATTTATTTAATTACACAAAACAACCAACAATATAATCAAGCCAATTAATTTCGCAGCACAAAACTTAATTAAACAACCAACAAAAATTAGCCCATTAATTAATCTGTTGATGATAAAACTCAGAAATTCATACCAAGATCCCAATTTGAATTCAGGTCATTAAATAACTTATATTTAGGCAAATTAATCAAGTAATTAATTAATACTTAATAAGGTCAAGAAAATTATAAGTCCCAACACCAGAAAATTATATAGTAATCAATTGGTTTATTCATACCACTTAACGGGGAACAAAGAAGAATTCTAATTACACTTCTCAATTAATTTATTTAAGCCATTCTATGAACTAATGATGATTAATTATTTGATAATCCCTCTAGCAATATTTATTTGTAAAATTATTTAGATCATTCGTGCCGGCACATATATGCTTAATACTCATATTAAATATATACATATATGTGAAGTAATCAAACTGTAGGCTACAAAGCCAATCCAAATAAGTTACTAATCCAATTAATAATTAGTCAGCTCATATGGAAAACAGTTAAAGCATTTAACCTTACCATTAATATATGATTCAACCAAGTTAATTTTATATTAACCCTAGCGATAAAATTTGCTTGGTTTGTTCTATCTTAGTTAGTCTCTCACATGAAATTTGCTATAATTATTATTAATCTTCCTAATCAAGAACTTCATTGATCTTTAATAATTTGATAGCTAGAAAATAAATAAAGCAATAAAATTTAACAGTAAATTAATAAAATTAATTTATCACAATTAATTGGCTACCCTTAATAAACTGAAGACAAACTTTTTAATCAATTATTGCTTTGCAGATTAACTCCATGAACGAACTTCAACGATAACTCGTTAAACATTAATGCAAGACATCTCAACTATTAACATATACGTAGAATTTCATCAAAACTAGGATACAACAGCCAGGGAAACATTCCAGATCCACACAAATCGACGAGACTCATCAACCACTCGGGCAGGATGCCGCGGCCATCAATCACGGACCATATGGAATGAGGAGAGAACCATTCAACTCTAGCATTTGAAGATATTGCCCACAGACATAACATGACAGACCTAAAATGAAAATATGAAATACCCTATGAAGCAATAACTATCATACATGGCTTGCTATTTCCTTTTTAAGAGGGTAGTAAAAATAAATACTTGCTATATGTGTAGGAAGTAACCAATACAGGAAACATGTTAAATTCTCAACGGTGAGTAGATCCAACACTAAAGGAAATCTCATAGCATACACACATGATTAATTTACAAGCATACCTATTGTTCAAGTCACTATGCATAGGAGGAAACAAATACATACAAGACACAACTCTACATCTCAAGATGTGGAGAGATACAAATGAATTCATCCGACAATAGGCATCTATATACAGATCAATACATGTAAACTAGGGAGATTATGCATGCGTGCATATAGGCATGGAGGTACCAAGATAAATTCGGGAGAAGAAAAATGATAGGTACCTGGGAGGAGTATGAGGCTTCAATGGGAGGGAAAGCTTGTTGAATTAGCCCCTCATGGCCTCCCTTGATAAATAAAGAATAACATGGGATGGAGAATTTACCCCGATCTCCAATACCTATTTATTCCCGCCAATCTCAACCAAACATTATCTAACCTCCCACAAATCTACCGCCCAACTCAAAGATAAGTATCAATTGGGAAATCTAGTCTACCCTTTTCACCCACTTCTCAACCAACACTTAATCATCACACGCCACAACAGCAAAACCAAGAGATTCAAGCCGTCACCAACACAAGACTGAGGTGTTTTGGCCTAAGGTCTAACACTACTGATCGAATAAAATAAAATAATAATAATAAACTTGATAACTAGTCATATCAAATTCACAATAATTAATTCGTAAACTAGTGTTTAATACTAATTTCATCTCTTACAAAAACACAAATTAAATAACATTTTTTTTGTTTTTACAATCTCCCCAACTTAGAACTTTACATCCTCGTAAACATTATAACGGCTACAAGAACAATTATGATTAATTATTTCCTTAGTATTAGTAGAACTAGACCAATTTGTTAACTAATTATCTAATTATAGTTAGACTTGTAAATGACATTGAACTTGGATGAGATAAAATTTATTTGTTTATTTATTTATATCTTATTCATCCAATCATACTAGTACAAATTAAAAAAATATTATTTCACAAATAGGCTAGGGTATTTCTTTGACATTTCTTGCTCAGTCTCCTATGTTGCTTCATCTGACCTCTGGTTCCTCCACAACACTTTTACCAAGGGAGTTTTCTAATTCCGAAGTATCTTTATTTCTTTTTCAGGATGTGAATCGGCCTTTCCTTTTAAGTTAAATTTGATTGTATCTCTAATTATTCAAAATTTGTAATTATATATTCTTCGTCCCATGTACATTTCTTTAGCATTGACACATGGAAAACATTACTCTAACGAAGCTTGGTGGCAATGCTAATCTATATGCACAAGTCCCAACTCGATCTAAGATTGGGAACGGTCCTTTGAATCATGGCTTCAACTTCACTGACGTTCTAAATTTGATCACCCCCTTCGTAGGAGACGTCTTTATGTATACGAGCTCCCCAACTTGGAACTCTAGGTCCCTGGTTCGATTATTAGCATAACTCTTCTGTCAATCCTGAGTTGCCTTAAGCCTTTGTTGAATGAGTTTGACCTTTTCAATTGCTTCCCTCACCATCTCGGGCCCGACTATAACTACTTCAGTAGACTCTAACCAACACGATGGAGATTTGCAAGGCCTACCATACAAGGCTTCAAATGGTGACATCCTTATACTAGCTTGGTAAGTGTTATTGTATGTGAATTCTGCCAAGGCTAATCTTGCTCCCAGTCTCCTCCCCAATCATGGATGCAAGCTCTTAACAAATCTCTCACACTGTCCATCAGTTTGGGGATGATATGTTGTACTCAACTTGATTTGGGTCCCCATGGCTTTTTTTGAAAGCTTCCCAGAAATGTGAGGTGAATCGGGGATGTCAATCAGAGATTATCTCCTTGGAAATCCCCTGCAACTTCCCTATGTTATCGACATACAATCCTCCTAGATATTTTGTCAACTTCGTTGATTTTGTGGGGATGAAGTAACCTGCCTTAGTTAGTCAGTCTACAACCACCCATATGGAATCATGTTTCTTCTAGAACCAAGTAGTTGATGTTGGGCTTTGATCAGTTGGCAAGTTTGATACTTGGAGACAAAATCCACCACATCCTTCTTCATTCCAATCCACCAGTAGGCTTGCTTTAAATCCTGATACATTTTAGTAACTCCAGGGTGTATCAAGAACTTTGAGCAATGAGCCTTTTCCAGGATATTCCGCCTTAGTGCATCATCACGCAACCTCCCTCTAAATCTGATCACACGATTGGAATCAGCTATAATGTCAGAAGTCTTGTCCATCATTTGATTCAACTCCTCACATCCATTTGTGCTAGTTTTATCGATCCACCAAGTTGTTGGAAATAACAAGATTTGCCAGTAACCCTATTTGTTGCTCCACAGAGTTAATAGCCACCACTTCTACCGACATAGCCCAAAGTCTAGCTAGCTACTAACCCTTGTCCATCTTGCCCTTCCAACTCAACACGTTTGCTACAGCATTTGCTTTCCCCGGTTGGTATAATATTTGAAAGTTGTAGTCCTTCAAATATTCCATCCACCGCCTCTACCAAAGGTTAAGGTCATTCTGGGCAATATACTTCAAAATCTTATGGTCAGTGAAGACTTCAAGTTGGGCTCCATACACGTAGTATCTCCAAATTTTGAGGGCAAAAATAATTGCTGCCAATTCCAAGTCATGGGTTACATAATTTTGTTAATGAATCTTCAATTGACAAGAGGCATAGGCAACTACTTTGCCTCCTTGCACAAGGATGCATTCTAAACCTAACAGAGATGCATCACTAAAGACTACGAATCCTTCATTACCATTTAGCAGGGTCAAGACAGGTGCAGTTGTTAGACTCTTCTTTAGAGACTGGAAACTCTCTTCACACATACTACTCCATTTCAACTTGACCCCCTTCCTATGAGTTTTGTCATCGGCGATGCTACTAAAGAGAAGCCTTTAATGAATTTCTTGTAGTAACCCACTAAGCCAAGAAAGCTTCTGATGTCAGTGACAAACTTGGGTTGTGGCCAATCAATGACTGCTTTCACTTTTGATGGATCCATTGCAACTCTGGCCTAGATAATATGACCAAGGAAGTTTACCTCCTTCAACCAGAAGTCACACTTTGAGAACTTGGCGAACAATTGATGTTCTCTTAGAACTTGAAGAGTAATGGACAGGTGCTTCACATGCTCTTCATTATTTGAGTAGACCAAAATGTCATCCACAAATACGATAATAAACTTGTCCAAGTATGCGTGGAATACCGTGTTCATGAGTGACATAAAGGCCACCAAGTGCATTTGTTAGACCAAAAGGCATAACAAGGAACTCAGAATGTCCATACCGAGCTAGGAAAGCTGTTTTCTGTATGTTTGACTCTCTTACTCACAATTGGTGACAATCGGACAGCAAGTCAATTTTTGAAAAAAACTCGTTGTTTAGCTGATCAATTCTCGGTAAAGGGTACTGACTTTTAACTATCACTTAATTGAGTTGGCGATAGTCAATACACAACCAAAGAGATCCATCCTTCTTCTTTACAAAAAAATAGGGGCTCCCTAGGGTGAAGAACTTGGCCGAATGAAACCTGCCTGCAACAACTCTTGTAATTTGACTCTTTAACTCTTTGAGTTTTGCTGGTGCCATGCGATAAGGTGTTTTAGAAATTGGTGTTATTCCAGGTACTAGGTAAATGACAAACTCCACTACCTTATTAGAGTGAAGCCCTAGAAGTTCATCTGGAAAGCACATTGGGAAACTCTGCTTTCCACGGGAATCATGGACAAGTCCTTGGGTTTGGACTCAGACTCAACTAAGTTAGCCATAAAGGCTTGATAGCCCTCACCAAACAACCCAACTGCCTCACCGATCGACACGATAAGTATCAACATAACTCTTCTGTCGATCCTGAGCTGCCTCAAGCCTTTGTTGAATGAGTTTCACCTTTTCAGTTGCTTCTCTCACCATCTCTGGCCCGATTATAACTACTTTAGTAGACTCCAGCCAGCATGATGGAGATCTCCAGGGCCTACCATATAAAGCTTCAAATGGTGCCATCCCTATACTAGCTTGGTAAGAGTTATTGTAGGTGAATTCAGCCAAGGCTAAGTGTTTCTCCCAGTCAAGAATGCCAGCTCTTAACAAATCTTCCAAAGTTTGAATAGTTCTCTCACTTTGACCATCAGTTTGGGGATGATATGTTGTACTCAACTTAATTTGAGTTCCCATGGCTTTTTGGAAAACTTCCCAAAAATGTGAGGTGAATAGGGGGACGTGGTTGAAGACTATCTCTTTTAGAATCCCATGCAATTTGACAATATTGTCAACATATAATCCTGCAGGGATTCCGCTGTCCTCATTGATTTCGTGGGGATGAAGTGAGCTACCTTAGTTAGTCGGTCCACAACTACCCATATGGAGTCATGCTTCTTCTAAGTCCTTGGGAGCTTGCAATAAAATCGCATATGACACACTCCCATTTCCAGGTTGGTATTTCTAAAGGTTTTAATAGTCCTCCAGGTAGTTGATGTTGGGCTTTGATCTATTGGCAAGTTTGACACTTGGAGACAAAATTCACAACATCCCTCTTCATCCCAATCCACCAGTAGGTTCACTTGAAATCCTGATGTATTTTAGTAACTCCAGGGTATATCGAGAACTTTGAGTGATGAACCTCCTCCAAGATATTCCGCCTCAGTGCATCATCCTTGGGTACACACAACCTTCCTCTAAATCTGATCACACTATTGGAATTAGCTACAATGACAAGAGTGTTGTCCAACATTTCATTTAGCTCCTTATCACCCATTTGTGCTAGCTTAACCCGATCGACCAAATCATTGGAAATAACCAGATTTGTGAGTAACCCTTTTAGTTGCTCCACTAGGTTGATAGCTACCACTTCTGCTGACATGGCCCAAAGTCTAGCTAGCTACTGACCTTTGTCCACCTTGCCCTTCTGACTCAACGCATCAGCTACCACATTCTCTTTCCCTAAATAGTATAAGATTTGGAAGTCGTAGTCCTTCAAATATTCTATCCACCGCCTCTGTCGAAGGTTTAGGTCATTCTGGGTGAAGATATACTTCAAACTCTGGTGGTCAGTGAAGACTTCGAACTCGGCTCCATACAAGTAGTGTCTCCAAATCTTCAAGGCAAAACCACTTCTGCCAGTTTCAAGTCATGGGTTGCATAATTTTGCTCATGAATCTTCAATTGACAAGAGACATTGGCCACCACTTTACCTTCTTGCATAAGGACGCATCCTAAACCCAACAGAGATGCATCACTGAAGACTACGAATCCTTCATTACCATTTGGCAGTGTCAAGACTGGTGTAGCTGTTAGACTCTTCTTTAGAGACTGGAAACTCTCCTCACACTCACTACTCCATTTGAACTTGACTCCCTTCCTTGCAAGTTTGGTCATCGGCGATGCTACTAAGTAGAAGTCTTTAATGAATTTCCTGTAGTAACCCGCTAAACCAAGGAAACTTCTAATATCAATGATTGACTTTGGTTGTGGCCAATCAGTGACTGCTTTCACTTTTGATGGATCCACTACAATTCTGGCCTTTGAGATAATATGGCCGAGGAAGTTTACCTCCTTCAACCAGAAGTCACATTATAACGACCCGCCCGAACCGGACTGGGTGTTACCTAAAAATATAGTTAATGTAAATGTAACATGCAAGAACATGAATTGTAACATGGCAAACAATTCCAAAACATGAATTTTAATACTGCAAATAAGTCTAGAATTTATAAATCATAAGAATAAAACATGTTCTAATGCATATGACAATAGATAAAATAATTGTCCCATAGTCTCAGACCGTTTCCCATAGCCACAATTATAACACAAGGGAATAATAAGGAAGTCCAAATTTTTATTATCAATTCACCAAACCTGGGTCACTTTTATTCTTCAATCCAAAGATGCTCACCTGCGGAGGCAATTCCACATTAGTGATAAAACCACTAAGCCGCATAATTAAATTAAACAAACCAATAAAATCATAATTATTGTTTCAAGTGACATTTAGTTGTTATGAGCCTATGCCGAGCTCGTTATATACTGGGAGGTGTGGCTACCCCATCCAACTACCATCCCATGCATGCGCACACGTGCTACGTGGCCAACGGCCTGTAGTTGCCATTTATTCACCTTCTCGGTATCACAAGTGCATAATGAGCCTACTTGTGCCATTGCGCCTTGTCACCCCTTTCGGCCTGGGGGCAGTATTCAATCTTTCAGGGCGTGATGCCCTGCCGAATTGAGTCGACCCTGGTTACGTTCTAGCACATGGTGGTCAATACTCAAATCGACCAACACTCCCACATAGTAATTTTAAATGTGCGGCCCCGTGTCGGACTGAGTCAATTCCTTGACCCCGATTGCATTCCAGCGCATGGTGGTCGAATCTGGGCTCAGGCCGACCAGGGCTACCAACAATGGAAAATACAACATTTCAAATAATTATACGGACCTGGATAGTTCGTAAGTGAACTCATAACTGTGACCAACGATCCTAATCTGAACAAGAACATAAAATTATACATAAGTATAATTTTATTCGGGTAGAAATGCATGCAACTAAATGCCTAATATATATATCATTATTAAAATTTGACAACATAAGCATGCAACCATTCAAAAATATCTAAATATTAAATTCTCAACAAATCTAGTGAGATAATTAATTATTCATGTGACATAATCATTTAAGCCCTACTTTACATTTTAAATTAATTATCCAAATTATAATTAATACTTAACAATTGATGAAATAATTATTAACTGATAAATAAGTATTTTAATTTTCCTTTGTAGTGATAATTACTTAACTCTGATCTTGATGATTTAGTTTACGGTTATAATTTTTAATCGCTAATATTATTTATAGTAATTTAATTAATTAAGTTATTCGATTAAATTATTTAAAATAATTTGTATTATTTTAATTAATAAATATTATTAATACAATTATTTTAAATTATTCGATCTTAATAAAGTTTCGAACTTTATTTATTTTCATTATACTATTTAGGTTCGACGCTTGTGATTGTTACCCGACTATAGTTTAATAACCCATTTTCTACCATTACTGACTCGTTATTAAAATAATCACTTTATTTACCTAATATTAAATTTAATATGGTAAAGGTAAAATCTTTATTTTATTAATTACTTATAACCGTCCAATTTAATTTAATCGCTTGAATTACGCCGATTAATTATCGACCGTTTATCATTACCGTATTTTTATTACTCGTGGCGATTTCGTACATTAATTAATTAGTTTAGTAACTTTACCCATAACCCATTAAAATGATTATTTTTAAAGATTTATTACGAGTTAGTATTATTTTTAACTCGAGTCGGTATCGAGTCAGGTGTTATTTACGAGTTGGTATTATTATTTAACTCGAGCTGTGTCGAGTCAAGCATTATTTACAAGTTTGCCACCCAAGGGAATTTTCTTCTTCTTCTTCTTCCCCAGTGCCATCCTCTGTTCCCGACTCAGCCGCTCCAGCCGCCGGCGATCGTCTCGGCCCGTCAATCGTCGCCGCCCAGCCCTGCCGTGCCGTTGCGGTGTCACCCCGGTCGACCCCGGCCGCTTTCCAACCACCGTGATGCCGGCATCGCCACACCAGCGACGCGTTCGCGTCGCCGATTCCACCACCGGCGAGCGTTGCCGCCTCAATTGGGTGGTCGCCTCGACACCCTCGACCCCCTATCGACCTTCCCCGGCCAGATTGGAACCCATCGCCACCCAGGACGGCCGGATTTCTTCACCCACCGCCGTCGCCTCTGTTTTTTGCCGCCATCACCTCTGTTCTTGCCATTTACCACCCCGGGCCGGCATCCACACATGTAAGATCGACCATACACTGATCGACGAAGAGAGTAGGATCATCTTCCGACGTAGGAACGACCGTCGCCACTGATTCCCGGCGAAGCTTTGCCTGTGCTTGCCCATCTCGCCGAACAGGGGAACTCGTCGGCCATGGATCTCAGTCGTGTAAAAATTAGTTTGTTTTCTTATTGATTTAAAACCTTAATCCTCACGATTATCAATTAAGATTAATATAATTTTTTATAACAACTTATAACATTAAAATCAACTGTTATTAAACAGATCATGATATCCACCAACAACAACAAATAAATGAACAGTGATGTCTAACCATGAACTCTACGTGCTTGCCAATGGAAGAAAGAAAAAGAAAAGAAGATAGGGAAAATACCCAAAACAAGGAGGATGCTCGCTCTGGTAAGGAAGAGGAGAAGAAAATGCGAATGAAGGCTAGGGTGGAGGACGTCCTTCATAAAATAAAATGAAATGACGGCTAGGGTATGTGAAAACACCCGTATTTCACTTAACCGGGTAAATAATAAAATATAATAATTAACCGGGTAGAGAATATAACATGTTCGGTCCTTCCCGGATTGCGTCCGCACCATTTTTTTTTCACGGTCTTTACACACACTTTGAGAGCTTGGTGAACAATTGATTTTCTCTCAGAACTTGAAGAGTAATGGACAGGTGCTTCACATGCTCTTCTTCATTATTTGAATAGACCAGAATGTCGTCCACAAACACGATAATAAACTTGTCCAAGTATGCATGAAATACTGTGTTCATGAGTGACATAAAGGCCGCTGGTGCATTTGTTAGACCAAAAGGCATGACCAGAAACTCATAATGTCCATATCGAGTTCGGAAAGCTGTTTTCTGTATGTCTGACTCCTTTACTCGCAACTGGTGATAACCAGACCGCAAGTCTATCTTAGAAAATACTCCGGCTGTTTTTAGCTGATCAAACAAGTCATCAATCCTCGGTAAGGGGTACCGATTCTTGACTGTCACTTGATTGAGTTTGCGATAGTCAATACACAGCCGAAGTGATCCATCTTTCTTCTTCACAAAAAGAACAGGGGCTCCCCAGGGTGAAGTACTTGGTCGGATGAAACCTACCTGCAACAACTCTTCTAGTTGACTCTTTAACTCCTTGAGTTCTGCTGGAGCCATGCGGTATGGTGCTTTAGAAATTGGTGTTACTCCAGGTGCTAGGTCAATGGCGAACTCCACTGCCCGCTTAGGAGGTAACCCTAGAAGTTCGTCTGGGAATACATCGGGAAACTCTGCTACCACAGGAATCATGGACAACTCTTTGGGTTTTGACTCAGACTCAACTAAGTTAGCCAAAAAGGCTTTACAACCCTCACCAAATAACTCGACTGCCTCACCAATCGACACGATACAAGAAGATGGATCATGCAATGACCCTTGGAAAATGACTCCCATCTCACAATTACAAGGTTTTGTCACCACTCTCTTCCCTTTACAGTCAAGAAAAGCCTGGTGTGCAGACAACCAGTCCATTCCCAATAGTACATCATACCCTTTTACCCCATACATGATAAAGTTCCACACATAGGGTTTCCCTTGTATATCTAAGGATAGGTTAGTCACTCCTAAAGTTGTGACTTCACCGTCTCCCATTGCAGTAGTGACTCTATAGGACTTGGATAATGGGGATGCTTGGAGTCCTAACCTCTTGACTATTTGAGATGAGATGAATGAATGTGTACACCCCGAATCAAATAAAACATCCACAATGACTCCTTCGATTAGAATTTTACCTCGGACGGTGTGATCATCCTCCTCAACGTCGTCAACTTCAACTGCATAGAGTTTCGCCTTCCCTTTGTCTGCCGGTTGTGCAGGTGTCGGGTAGCGAATAGGAGCTGGTGCCTTCCCTTTCTCAGGCTGCTCCTATTGTTGCTTCGGAGGCTGACGGCACTCCCTCTGTATGTGTCCCGTTCTTCCACAGTTGAAGCACCTACGGGGCTCCTTGCATTTCCCTGAATGCATCTTGTTGCAATTTTGACATCGCCTCCACGGGATATCCTCAAACTTCCTTTTAAGGTTCCCCTCTATGTTCCCTCGGTAGTTCTGCTGCTGGTGTCCAGCTGACCTATTTTGGTTACTAACAGGGTTGGCATTTTTGTGCTGTGAAGTAACCTTTCCTTGCTTCTGTGCACGGTCATACTCGAACACCAATTCATGAGTAGTGGCTGAGTCGATCACCTCGGTTATCGTACTCCTTGGCACTGTAGCAATCTTACCCCTCAATTCTGGCTTCAATCCCCAAAAGAATTTGTCCGCTCTAGCCTTATCAGTTGCCAGAATCCCAGGTGCAAAACGCTCCAGCTGTAAGAATTTCTTGGCATATTCCCAGACTGAATCCTCCCCTGAACCAAATTGGCGAACTCAAGTGCTTTCTTCTGGACAACGGGCTCTGGAAAATATTGTCCATTGAAAGCTGCCACAAATTCCGCCCACGTGATGGAAGAAATCTCACGTCGATGGAATGTGGTTTTTCCATGGATTTCCACCAATAAGATGCTTCATCCTGAAGCATGCATGTTGCCAACCTCACTTAATGGCGGTGGGGCACAGACAGAGCCCTAAATGCTTTTTCAGTAATGTTTATCCAGCTCTCCGCCTTCATTGGATCGATCCCTCCAATAAATACTTCAGCTCCATTCATCTTGAACTTTTCCACAGTGTAACGGTCACTATCATCAACAGCTGGCGGCACCACTTGTCGGACTACCGGTGGCACTGGGTTTGGATGCTCCCCTTGCTCGCCCGAGTCAGCTAACCCTAGCCCGCCCTTGGGCATTTCCTTGACCACCGTCTGGGGTGATTCTGGGACCCGCTGCTGAGTTTGAGGCTCCATTCCCTGCTACCACTCCAGGTGACCGCTGAACAATATTTTGAACCACAGAATTTGTATTTGCTGATGCCTGCGCTAGTCCCTGTATGGCCGTCAAGATCTGGGCCAATACATTCTCTGTGTTTGAATTTGACTGAGCAGATCAGTTTGACTGTGTACGAGTGCCTGCCATCTGAAACGTCAGAATCCATCATGGTTCATGAATATGTTTTTTTTCAGTTATGACTTAGGTTTATTAGCGAATGACATTTGTTAATTAATAACACAACACAATGGGAAAAGATAATTTACTGGACTTTTCAACAAGGTACTTGAGTCATAATTTGTGAGCTTGTGGGAAACCGTGCTCTGATACCACCTGTAACGACCCGCCTAAAATATGTTATTAATGTAAACGTAATATTCTTGAACATGAATGTTAATACAACAATTAAACCTAGCAATCTATAAATCCTATAAATCATAAAAATAAATCATGTTCTCATATACAATATAAAATAACCGTCCCACAGTTTCGGACCGTTTTCCATAGCCACAATTATAACACAAGAGAATAATAAGGAAGTCCACTTTATTATCGATTCACCATACCTAGGTTGGTAAAAGAACCACAAACCACACTTTTAATCTTCAGTCCCAAGCTGCGCACCTGCGGAGGCAATTCCGCGTTAGTGATAAAGCCACTAAGCAGCATAATTAAATGAAACAAGTCAATAAAATCCCTATTATCATTTCAAGAGTCTTTTAGTTGTTATGAGCCTATGTCGAGCTCGTTATATGCTGGAAGGGGTGGCCACCCCATCCAGCTACTATCCCATGCATGCACACACACGCTACGTGGCCCATGGCCTGTAGTTACCGTATATTTTCCATTGACTCACCCTCTCGGTATCACAAGTGCATAATGAGCCGTCTTGCGCCATTGCGCCCTATCACCCCTTTCGGCATGGGGGCAGGTGTTCAATCTTTCAGGGGTGCTGCCTTGTGTCTAATTGAGTCGACTCCGGTTGTGTTCCGGCGCATGGTCGTCAGATACTCAAGTCGACCAAGACTCCCATATAGTAATTTTAATGGTGCGGCCCCGTGTTGGACTGAGCCAATCCTTAACCCTATTGCACTCGGTGCATGGTGGTTGAATCTGGGCTCAGGTTGATCAGGGCTGCCAACAAGGGAAAATACAGCATTTCAAATAATTATACGGACCTGGATAGTTCGTAAGTGAACCTCGCAACTGCGACCAACGATCCTAATCTAAACGAGAACATAAAATTATATATAAGTATAATTTTATTTGAGTATAAATGCATGCAACAAAATGACTATATATATATATATATATATATATATATATCATTATTAAAATTTTACATGAGTAAAACTCGAGAACATAAAGCATGCAAAAATATTCAAGATTAAATTTTCAACAAATCTGGTGAGATAATTAATTATTCATGTGACATAATCATTTAAGTCCTACTTTACATTCTTAAATTAATTATTCAAATCATAATTAACACTTAATAATGATAAAATAATTATTAATTTATAACAAGTATTTAATTATTATTATTAGTATATTTTCTTTTGAGATAATAATTATTTAACCACGATATTGATGATTTAGTTTACCGTTATAATTTCTAATCACTATCATTATTCATAGCAATTTAATTAATTAAGTTGTTCGATTAAATTATTTAAAATAATTTGTATTATTCTAATTCAAAAATATTTCTAGTACAATTATTTTAAATTATTCAACCTAATAAAGTTTTGAACTTTATTTATTTTCATTATGCTATTTAGGTTCAACGCGTGTGATTTTTACCTGATTATAGTTTAATAACTCATTTTCTACATTACTAATTTGTTATGAAAATAATCACTTTATTTACCTAATATTAAATTTAATATGGTAAAGGTAAAATCTTTATTTTATTAATTACTTATATCCCTCCAATTTAATTTAACCATTTGTAGTACGCCAATTAATTATCTACCGTTTATCATTAGCATATTTTTATTACTCGTGGTGATTTCGTACAATAATTAATTAGTTAAGTAACTTTACCCACAACCCATTAAAATGATTATTTTTAAAGATTTATTACGAGTTAGTTTTTTTTAACTCGAGTAGGCTTAAAGTCAACCCATATTTACAAAACTGCCATCTTCTTCTTCCCCAACGTCCCCCTTCTTCTCCTACCTTCTTCTTTGCACCAAAACCAGATCTGTTGTCTTCTTCTTCTACCCTATGCAACCTTCCCCAACAACCCAATTGAACAACTATATAAACATCCCAACCATGGATGCATGAATCGGATCGGCGTCGCGCCGATCCGATTTCGGGCCGACCGAGTCGGCCCCGAATCGGGTGATGAATCGGCGATTTTCGGCCAATTCCGACCGATTTAACTCGGAATCGGAATCGGCCGATTTAAATCGGAATCGGTTTTTTAAGAAAATTACCAAAATACCCTAGGTTTAATTTTTATTAAATTATTTAAGCATGGGTAAAATGATAATTTGGATTTTAAAAATCAAACCCTCTCCCCCTGATTCCGCCGCCGTGTTCGCTCCGCCGCCCTCCGCCGCGCTTCCGCCGTCTGACCTCAGCTCCGTCCGACCACGCACCGCCGCCCGATTCCTACCTCAGCTCCGCCGTCCGGCGCGATTCCGCCACCGACGTTGCACCCGATTTCGAACTCAGCTTTCGCCGTCCGATGCTTCCGCCGCGATTCCGCCGTCCGACGCTACGCCCAACCTTCCGACCACCCCAACGCCGTCCGACGCTGCGTCCGACGCTTCCGCCGCGATTTCTCCATCCGACGCTCCGCCTGACCTTCCAACCACGCCACCGCCGTCCGACCTCAGCTCCGTCCGGCCACGCCACCGCCGCCCGATTCCGACCTCTAGCTCCACCCTGCGCCGCGCCTCCGACTGAAAATTTGGGTAAATTTAGATTTTTTTATTGAAATTGAATATTGTGATGTGCAAATTGTTATCTATGATGTTCTAATTGATTAATATGAAGTGCAAATTGTGATGTCCAAATTGAAATTTTGTGCGTGCGGTAAATTGTGATGTGCGAGTATGTGCTATGAGCAAATCGTGATGTGCAAATTGTGATGTGCTAATATAGCTTGGAAGTCTTGAAAATTTGCTTGGTAGTGGTTTGATTGATGATGAATTTTTTTGGTGTGCTAGTGTTGATATGCTAGGGTTTTTAGGAACTGTAATTGACGGTTTGTGTATTTATGTTGAGAAATTGTGTTGAGAAATTTTTTGGTGTGCTAGTGTATTTATGTTGAGAAATTTTTGGTTTGTGTATTTATGTTGAGAAATTATATAATTATGTATTTCAGGTATTTCTGTACTGAGTTGGCAAATTTTTGTATATGACCGATTTGGACCGATTCAACTGAACCGATTCCTGGCTGATTCAGACTGATTCCGATTTTGATTCCGATTCCGATTTCGATTTACTGGAAAACCGATTCCGATTTCGATTCATGCAACCATGATCCCAACAAGGCATCAACAACAAACTAAAACAGCCCAGAGGTGAAACCCAATGTCCATGTTTTACAGCAGCTATCCAAGGCGACCATCCTGCACCAAACCAAGTTTGTTCTTCTTCTCCCAGCCTCAAGACCCTTCCTTTTTTGTACCTTGCTCCAATTCAGATGTTCCACAATCTCAGGCCGGCCTCAAAACAGTAAGGATCAGCCACCTTTCGACGTTACATGGAGTATGGTCGTTCTCTCCACTTCTGCACTTTGCCGCCATGAATTCTGATGAGAAGGTCGTCCTCTGTGGCCTGTGCATTTAAAATTAATTATTAAATGGTTATATTTACTAAAATAATGATATAAGTTTAATTAAATAATTATTGAAAAAAGTATTATATAAATCATGACGTAATTAAGTTTATTTTTGTTTGGTTCAATGTAGTTGTCAGGATAATTTGGTTCAAGTTTGGTTATGAAATCAGGTAGCCAAATGAAATTTATTTAATTCGGTTTGGTTGGTGACTTTATACTCACCCCTTACCAAGCTGATAGATTTTTATGACCTTGGTAAAATAGGTCACTTCACTTTATTTTATTGTTTATGTATGATGATGCTGCGAACTTAAGCATGACATCAACCCAAAAAGCGTTTTGAATGTAGTTGAGAGAAAAAGTATATATAAGTTACATGCGGCGTTTAGTGGAAAATACCAATAAAGTTTGTTCCCTCGTGAGCAGGTCTATTGAACTCCTTCTGTATATATTTTAGTGACAGTTGTAATAACAATTTGTTTACCAAAATAAAATACAGGAAGTTGGTCTATATCTTTTTTCGATGTCTACCTTTTGGAATCTACCAGTGTTGTCACTTTTCTTGCTGGAAAAATTTTTTAAAGATCGGATTGACATGTGCATCTAGGAGCACTGCTGCAGTGCGCTGCAGTGTTTTTGCAGCGCACTGCAGCACAGAGCCTGTGGGCCGTTAGATGAAAATACAACGGCTCACGGGCCTCAACACACACCCCTACCCGCCTGACCCGTCTAACACGTCCGACCCGCCGCCCGCCCGCCCGACACCCCCCAAACCGGCCACCCGCCCGACGCCCGCCCGCCCAACGCCGCCCGCCTGACGCCGCGCGCCCAACCCCGCCCGCCGCCCTACGACCAACCACCCCCGCCGTGGCTCCCCCGGCGAGCGCCTCCCACCCGACCCCGCCCGCCGCTCTGCGACCGAAACCCACCCCACCCATGGCTCTGCCCGACAGCGGCACCCGCCCGACCCCGCCCGACAGCGGCACCAGCGCGACCCCGCCCGACAGCGGCACCAGCGCGACCCCGCCCGTCGCTGTGCGACGGACCCCCTGCCGCGGCTTCCCTCGCTAGCGCTGCCTGTCGGACCATGCCACGGCCCTGCGCCCGGCCCCCCACGCTGACCGACCGACCTCACCGCCGTGGCCCACCCACCCGCCCCAAGCCGTGGCGACCCCCACCCGCCCCAGCCATGGCCCCCAAGCCGCCCGCCCCTCCAAGTGGGCCACGTCGGAGGGGCGGGCGGCTTGGGGGGCCATGGCGGGGGCGGGTGGGGGGGGTCGCCGCGGCTTGGGGCGGGTGGGTGGGCCACGGCGGGGTGAGGTCGGTCGGCCAGCGTGGGGCTGGGTGCGGGGTCGTGGCATGGTTTGACGGGCGGCGCTTGCCATGGAAGCCGCGGCGGGGGGGGGGGGTCGAACACACGGCAGCGGGCAGGGTCGGGTGGGCGCCGCTGTCGGGCGGGCGGTGCTATCGGGCAGGCGGCATCCAGCGGGCGGCATCGGGTGGGTGGCGGTCGGGCGTGCGGGCGGGTCGGACGGGTGTGGGTGTGTGTTGAGGCCCGTGGGCCGTTGGATTTTCATCCAACGGCCCACGGGCCATGCGGTGCAGTGCATTGCAAAAACACTACAGCGCACTGCAGCACTTTTAGTGCATCTAGATCAATTGCTCTATCGATAATTGCCCTATTGATAATTTAAAATAATATAATTTTAGAAAAATTTATCTATTCAAATCGAACGGTCCGCAGCCTTTAAGCCCACCCTGCGACCCGTTAGACCCGCCAGATCCAGCCGACCCGGCCTCCCGCCCGCCTGCCCGCCGACCCCGCCGCTCGTCTGCCTGCCGACCCCGCCGCCCGTCTGACCCTACCCGCTTCCGCGCGACCGAGTTACCGCCGCGACCGAAGCTGCCCGCCGCCTGCCACCCTGCCGCGGCTCCCCGGCACGATCTGCCCTCCCGACCCCGCCCGCCGCCCCGCGATTGACTCCCCACCGCTACGGACCACCCGCCACCCCGCTCGCGGCCCGCCCGCCCCTCTGCCGCTGCCCCTCAAGCCGCCTGCGGGCGGCTTGAGGGGCCATGGCGGAGGGGCGAGCAGGCCACAGCGGGGTGGCAGGGGTGGTCCGTCGCGGTGCGGGCGACTTGGGGGCCATGGCGAGAGGGGCGAGCAGGCCGCGGCGGGGTGGCAGGGGTGGTCCGTCGCGGTGGGGAGTCGATCACGGGGCGGCGGGCGGGGTCGGACGGGCAGATCGTGCCGGGGGCCGCGGCAGGGTGGCGGGCGGCAAGCGGGCGGCAAGCGGCGGGCGGCTTCGGTCGCGGGCGGCTTGGGCGGCGGCTACAGGGCGTGGGGAGGGCGCTGAAGGGGCGGGCGGGGGCGGGTGAGGGGGCCGCGGCGGGGGCCGCCGGCTGGGGGTGGGGATTGACGGGAGGGCGGTTAAACGGCGGTCAGGTGCGCAGTCCGGCGACGGCCAGGCGGGCGGGGCGGCAGCCAGGCGGGCAGCGGGCGGCGGGCGGCGGCCAGGCGGGCAGCGGGCGGCGGGTGGCGGCCAGGCGGGCGGACGGGCAGCGGCGGGCAAGCGGGCGAGCGGGCGAGCGAGCGGGTAAGCGGGCGGGCGGCCAGGCGGGTCTGAATCTTTAATAAAATCTGAGCCGGTGGATTGAAATCCAGGTGCCTAAATTAACTGCGCCGCCTGTGCGCTACAAAATGTTGCAGCGCACGGTAGAAGCGCTCTATATATATATATATATATATATATAGTAGGATTGACATTTGATTAAGATGATAATATTATCATTATAATATATATTTTTTATCATAATTATGCATGATTTTTCGGTTACATGTTAATATAAAATATTTTTTCGGGCAAAAGTTCTCAAAAGAACGAAAAACTTTTGAACTTTAAGAAAAATTATAAAAAAAATGGAGGTGACATGACTATCTACTAAATTAAATTGATAGATAACTTACCTAATAAATTTGTGGGACACCCCGACAGGACAAGCATCAAATCGAGAATGACACTCCCTGGATTTCGTATGATTTTCAAAGTGGTGGGCTCCTCCCGTTCTACCCTTACCGTTGTTTAGTTAGTGTTGATAATGAAGACAGCAAGACGTTGAGCACATTGTATTAGTTCGTTTTGATTTAACTCAAATTTTAATATTTAAATATTTAATTTGAATTCGAATTTTTTTTGTCAAAATTGAACAAGATAGTAGACTTGTAGCTCGACTTAAATTTTTTCGATAAAATAATATAATAATATAGTTTTTATATTATATATATATATACTATAAGTTTAATTATAACTAGTTATATCTACTGATATACAATATAATAATAAAATAGTGAGATAGCTTAAATTAAAGGTATTCAAGTTGAAAACTTGGAAGTCGTGGGTTCAATCCACACCGGTAATATTTTTTATGAGTTACTTTTGACTTTATAATCGAGCTGGTTTTGAGTCACAAACGAGGAAGGTTCGAGTTCGTCAAAAATCCGGTTTTGAGCGCACGAACGAACTAGGTTCGATCTTGTCAAAATTAAACAGTTTAAGTATATTTGAGCTCGAGTCGAATTCGAACAATATAAAAAATATTTAAGTCGAGCTCGAACATTGTATGGTCAAAACTCGTTTAATTTTGAGCCGAGTTTAAATGAACTTCGAACTTTTCAAACCGAGTTCGAACACAAGTTGAGTTTGGCTCAGCTCATTCACTTATTTGTCATAACTATAGTTTTGCAAAATTTAGGAATTTCTCCCACTGATAATTTTTTAGGAAAACAAGTCTATTCACGTTTACCGCATCTTCATAAATAAACTGTTGAAAGAGAGCCAACTAATATAGCAGATAAAACCATAGACAGAATTGAGAGTTGACTCATAAATCATTGATCTTATTAATATATTTAACTAGAATCAAATAGTCTCGATTAGTATTAAATACCGTAAAAATCACTTATACCCCTGCTTTTGAAGAAATAATTATTTACATCACCGCCTTTAATTCTGTTAGCAAATTTAGGGGGCGTATAATTTAGCAAAAATCAAAAATTGAAAACTAAACTGAACTAAACCCAAACAAAACAATTTTGCTCAGCTTTGAAATAGTGCAGTTTAATTTTCGATTGGCCCATAAAGAAACAGATGTGTATATTGATATATAATTTTAGAGTTGAACCAAACTGAATTAACCAAAATAACCAAATTGACAAAATATTTTAAATATATATTCTAAAATTATATTTCATGTTAATTATCATGCGGTTATAATATTTATATGATTAGATTTTATTTATTTAATTTGATATGTAACTTTAAAATTACTTATTAAATGGTTATATTTACTAAAATAATAACATAATTTTAATTAAATAATTAAAGAAATTTTTTTATATAAATTATGATGTAATTCCATTTATTTTGGTTTGGTTCAATTTAGTTGTCTTTGGTTCAAGTTTGGTTAAAAAATGCCGTAGCCAAATGAAATTTACTTAATTCGGTTTGGGTGGTGACTTTATACTCGCCCCTAACCATGGTTGCATGAATCGGAATCGGAATCGGAATCGGTTTTCCAGGGAGTCGGAATCGGAATCGGAATCGGTCTGAATCGGCCAAGAATCGGTTCAGTTGAATCAGTCCAAATTAATTTAATCGGTCATATATAATAATTTGACAATTTATAATATAAATATATTAAAATTAGGTATTGATGTTATTTTGATAATATTCTGTATATTATAGTTTCTGATATTTTTTAATATTTTTTAAGATTTTTTTAAATTATTTAGAATTAATTATTATTTTTGACTCGAGTTAGACTCGAGTCAACTTTAATTACGAGAATGCCACTCCTTACCCCCGCCGCCGCCGTCGTCGCCGCCGGCCCGGTCGGCGGCGAGTCTCGAGGCGGCGATGTCGGAGGATGTTGGCGGCCCGCAGCCGGCGGCGAGGCGGCCAGGAGCGGCCCGCAGCCGGCGGCGAGGCGGCCAGGAGCGGCGGCGAGTCGCGGCGATTCGTGCGTCACAGCCCGATTCGGTCCGGCCACACTTCGGCGGCGACGTTGCGAGGTCGGCGGCGAGGTCGGTAGCCCGGTCGGCGGCGAGCCCGGAGTCGGGGAGCACGGCGGAGGGCGGAAACGGGGCGGCGGCGGGCGGACGAGCGGCGGCGGCGCGGGTGGAGCGGGTTTGATTTTAGGTTTTTAAAATCCAAATTACCATTTTACCCATGCTTAAATGATTTAATAAAAATCATACCTAGGGTATTTTAGTAATTTCATTAAAAAACCGATTCCGATTTAAATCGGCCGATTCTGATTCCGAGTTAAATCGGTCGGAATCGGCCGAACTTGGCCGATTCCGAGCCCGATTCGGGGCCGACCGAGTCGGCCCCGAAATCGGATCGGCATCGCGCCGATCCGATTTAAATCGGCCGATTCCGCTCTGAATCGGCCGATTCGTGCAACAGTGCCCCTAACCAAGCTGATAGACTTTTATAACCTAGCTAAAGTAGGTCACTTCACTTTATTTTATTGTTTAAGTATGATGATGTGGCAACTCAAACAACAATGACATCGATAAAAAATTATTTTGAATGTAGTTGAGAGAAAGAGTATCTATAAGTTAGACAGTCGCTGCATTCAGTGGAATGTACCAACAAAGTTTCTTCCCTCCCTTGTTAATTCTAAGATTGAGCAGATCTATGGAACTCCTTTTGTATATATTTTAGTGACAGTTGTAATGACAATATGTTGCCAAAATAAAATACTGGAAATTTGGTCTATATCTTTTTTTATGTGTGACCCTTACGAGTCTACCCATGTTATCACCTTTAATGGAGGTCGCTATCATCAATATTAGCTGTGCATTTGGGAGGTCAAGGTCGTGTGGCAACAATTCATCCTGGCCATCATTTGACGTGTAGCTCCGGGAACCACAAATATTCTACAAACTCCACACGTTACATTAGAGCTTTTGTATATCAAGGCCTCACAGTGTTGTGTTTATCATTCTAAGGATTTTTCACATTATAATTACATAATGGGGCATTTGTGATGATTTAGGATAAAATTACCCTCCGAAAGGCGTCGGCTACTAAACAAGTTTTAAAAATAGGTCAACTACGACATGGGCATCGGCCACACCAAGGATATTAATTTTTTAAAAAAAGAAGTCTATTCACGTATACCGGCATCTGCATAAATAAATTGTTTAAAGAGAGCTAACTAATAGAGTAGAGAAAACCATAGAGATAAAATATAGAGGTTAAAATAAAAGTATCCAACTCAAATCATCCTTGTGCTATTCATCCGACAGATCGGGATAAGCAATACAAACAAATCAAGAAGATGAAAATCCCACAAGCAGCTAGCGACCTTCAACAACAGGAATTTTTTCAATTTTTAAATTCATACTAGAGTAATAATCAAATTTTTGGTCAACCTATAAAAAAATTTAGAAATTACTATTCAACTTTAAGGAAATTATTGTTCATTGAATATTCATGATTGTAAGAAAAATCTAACTATAAGGAAATTACAAAATTGTAAAAATATCCGTGAACGGATATTTAAGGAGAAATTACATCTTACAATTTCGTTACATTTTAATTATAAAGAAATTACTATTTTAGAGTAATTTGAATTTGAGAAAATTAAGATGAGCTATGCCTTATATATGTTACACGAACATACTTTTAATTTGAACCTTTTTAATTGACTCCAACATAATATGGTTTATACTTACAGAAAATAGAGTATATAAGTAAGGCATTAATAATTTTTTATCTTTTTTACCACTAGTATGACATACTTTTAGATTTTGAAAAAATCTACTAGTTTAAAAATATTCAAAATTAATTTTTATTACCATTAGTTTGATAATCAAGATGAAATGCTAAAAGCATAAGATTGAATTGAATATCTACTAATACCTTAATTATTTATTTTTATATCTATCAATGTCAATTTTGAATAGTAAGACCCACTAAATTATTCTAAATAGAAGTTGTAATTTATGCAAGTTATATAAGTTGTAGCTCATATATTGTATTAGGCTCTTAAAATTTTTGTGCATTTTGTATTTTTATCTTTTACATTCTTATTTTATGATGTTATATTCATATTTCCAAATATTTTTAGTTTGATATATTTGCTATGAGATTTGAAAAACTAATGTTTGAATGAAAGGTGGTCCGGTTTGAAATAAGTTTTTACTTTTAACGAATGAAGCATATTTGCACCTTCTGAATTTGGTTTATCTTCATCATTCATTCCTCTAGTTTATTGTTTGTACTTGGTATTCTTAAATGTCCATCCATCTAATATTCCAAAGTCTAATCAAGTGCTTGTTTTTCATTTTAATTAGACACATCTAAAGCCTAAACTTTATAAAGTGGAATTAAATGTGAATTTTAGTGAATCACATTTGTAAACCCGGTCTTTTAGCTCGACGGTTTTAGTTTTGGTTCGGTTGCCACCCAAATCGAGTTGCATGTCCGGTCATTTTTCCGCATGCTTCTATATGGTATGTATGTGCGAGCCACGACCTTACTATCCCCCAGTGCTTGGGGCCGCTCGGCTGTCCAGTATGCAAGCCCGACTCTTGTTTTCAATTTTCTTTTGAATCAAGTCTAGTAAATTTAAGAATGTGCCCCTCATGAGTCTAGGGTGTTTGTTGCGTGTTGGACCCTTTTTGGACAATCCTAGCCCCTCTGGCATTGTTCCCGACGTCGCCCCATCACGTCAGTGTACGAACCCTAAGTGCGTGTAACATGCGCTTGGCGCAAAGGCACCCTGCCAGTGCCCTTACGCGCCCTTATGCTCAAATTTGAAACTTTTTCCCCTTTCTTTTCCTAGATGCAAAGGCGCTCAACCAACACCCTTGCGCCAAGTAGTTTGACCCGACCTTGCGTGTGGTTCGGTTCAGTAGGTCACGTGTCTATATTTCCCAACTATTTGTGGTCTAGCTTGGAGAGGCTATTGCAATGGTGTTAGGAGGGCACCCTTGCATTGGAGGCTTTTGTCATTTCAATTAAAGCCCTGTTTTCCTTCATTTTCTACCCTTTCCTCCTGCTTTTGCTGTGGCCCCTTCCTTGATGTTTGGCTTCTCCTATCCTTCTCCATCCCTTCCCCACCTCCTCTAGCCTTTCCAAGCTTATCCAAGACCCTAGAGTGGTAGTTCATGGGGTTGGATGCCCCAAGAGACCTCCTCTATGAATCAGTTGAGGTAGAGGCCTATCTTTTTTACCTCGTTTTAGTGTTTTGTGATTCTGTTCATGTAATTGCATGTTTGTATGTAATTTTTGCACATTTTTCCATGTAGATTTGTGTGTTAGGAATTAGTAAAATTTGAAATCATTGCATTTTCACGTCTTTAAAAAAAGTTATGCATTTTTGAATGATCAGTTGTCATTGACTTGCACTCTTTCAATGTAAAATGCATATCTCACATAGTCACTTTATCGATGGTATTGTTGCATGCTATTAGCCTTGTTGTGTTCATGAATGATATGTCTACAAGTTTCATGCTTATCGTTTAGTCTATTATGGCATGTATGATCACGTAGGGGAGCCAAACTTGGTAAAAGGTGATAGCTTTCATGATCACTGTGACCTGGCCGCCCCTTTCTCCAATGTTTACTCCTTGATGTAGGTTGCTTTTGATATCAATCTTTTGCACGTGTGTAGCTGTTCATGTTGGCTTGCTTATGTAAAAATATATCCCTAAGACAACCTCATTAAGGGCTTGAACAAAACTCCTAAGTGCATTGTGTATTGTGTTGTAGATGTGCTATGTCATGCTATAAGATTCTGCTATTCAGTAAGCTAATTAAAGTTGTTAATAAAATTTATAAAAATTATGGTCGAACTCACTAATTGTTTATTAGAAACTTGTAAGTTTTTGTAATAATTGAAAATCATTAGTTAATTAGGTTTTGTGGAGTGCACAAGACCGCAGGGTAAACCGTAGTCCCTAGGTCGGGTTACAAAATCTCTTACCATGTCAAATGGTGAACAAATTATATGAAATTTCTCCCACACCTTAGGTTGTGTCCACATATGATAACTCGGCCGATTCCACTCGGAATCGGCCGATTCGAAATCGGATCGACAGTAATCCGATTTAAAAACAACGTGAATCGGCTAGGTTTGAATTGGTCCGCGAATCGGCCGATTCGAACCGATTTTACCCGATTCGAGCTGATTCCGGCCGGCGGCGGGAGAGGTGGCAAGGGCGGCGACGGGCGACCGGGGGGGGCTGGGGCTGGGGGGCAATGGCGGCGACAGCTAGCGGCAAGGGAGGCGACGGGGCGGCGAGGCACAACTGGGTGAGCTGCGAGGACGGCTTCAGGGGCGGCTAGGGATGGCGGAAGGCGATGAGGGAGGGGGGGGGTGCAGGCAATAGGGCGGCGACGGGGCGGGGCAGGGGGCAAATGGGGGCGACGTGGCGATGGGGCGGGCGGCGGCGGCCATCAGGGAAGGTATGGGCGGCGGCGGGGGAGAACGAAGGTTGAAATATAAGTGGCACTCTCATAATTAAAAGTTGACTCGACTTCGACTCGAGTCAAAAATAATAACTAACACCAAATAATTTAAAAAAATCCAAAAAATATCATAAAATATCATAAAATATAATACACATTATAACAAGAAAATTACATCAGAATGACATATTCTATACTAATAACACACTAATTTTGATTAAGTTGAAATTTTGGATAGGACCGATTCAGACTGATTCACTGAACCGATTCCTATCCGATTTAGACCGATTCCGATTCCGATTCGACTCCTTCGAAAACCGATTCCGACTCCTTCAAAAACCGATTCTGATTCCGATTCCGATTTTTGCAACCATGGTTGTGTCCCAATAACATCATACTAAAAATAGGGACGTATTAGCTTAGTAGAACTTGTGTTATGATTTTCCCAATCCCTCTAGGTCCAGCCAGCTCTAGAATGGCCTGGCCAACGCCTTCCCTTCGAGTCCATTCAGGTCCAAATCCTTAGAGTTTAGAGTTAAAATTTTCCATGATTCAAACCCACTATGTTGGCTAAGACCAACCTTTTACCTAGGCTTATTTGGAGTTTCTAAGCCCATAAACCAAATTTAGAAAGTTTGGTGTGCTGCCTAAGAACACTTTTTCCAACACCTTAGCCCAACTTTTAGTGGGCTTTGTTTACATGTCGGCTCATGGGCTAGTACTTCAGGTAAAATTTACACCCAACTCTTAGATTGTTAGGGCCCATTGGTATAAATTTTAGCCCATTTGGACACCGTTTTTGTAACACCCCAATTCGGTTCGTAGTGTAAATAAAATTAAAGTATTAAATCTTAGATCGATGCTCTTGTTCATTTAAAATGAGATGTCGACTCATATGATTGATTTAACCATTCGAGGTGTTAAAAGACGGAAGGCTTGAGGGAATCTAATGCGCATCCAAAATACACGAACACCCAAAACATGCATAGACACTTAAGGTTGCTAAGAAATCTGTAAAACAAAGACAATAAACAAATACATATTTGTCGGCATCACTCGGACCAACCTTGCACACATATAACCTACAATAACATTTGCCAGTCTTAATCAACCAAAAGCCCGCTCTGATGCTATATAACACCCCAAATCTGGATCACTATCAAACTAATTTGGAAATGTTATTGGGGACCAAACCATTCTTAACTCGATTAAATTGGTCAACCCAACCCTAGTGAAAGGGATCTACTTTCGGCATCTTAAGACAAAAAATTTTACATACAGTGCATGCATGAGATTCTCCAAATGTAACAAAATCCTATATCTATGTTATGACAAACCAAAACATATTTTAAAATATTTCAAACATGATACAAATTCAGAAAACATTGTTTTTTATAAAATCAAAACAAACCAAATTTTTCCTAAAAGTGCAATAAGGGTCACCTTGTCAACATATATATATATATATATATATATATATATATATATATATATATATTAAACACACACATATCAAAATATATATTCACAATATTATTATCACACAAAGATTTTCCATACATTATTTTCTCGTGTTTCCTTTGAGCTGGGTCTCCACCCACTTGCTTGTCTTGTTTAGTTTTAATCACAACTTTTCAAAAGAAAGCACATGTCATACAATCATAAATTTATATCACATGTTATATAATCAAAATTTTTATCACATCATGATAAAGGTTTCAAGCTCAATCACATGTCATTAAAACAACACATCACATTCTTTACATCATTGGTAGGTACATGTGTGCAAAATGACATTGTTGCTCCTCCATAGTAGCTGACAATGCTCATTCAATTTGGGTTCTCATCTATATATAATAATAAGAAAATATAAATAACGAGTGGCTACTGGTCTAGAAATAACTACATATCAAAGTGAGACATGAGAGCTGACTCTCATGTTAAAATAAAACGTTGTATATCTTAACATGAACATTCATAAGAGCAACTATTAAGGAGCCATCACGTTATAGCCTCGACAACATCCTATGCTTATTGGTCTAATGGCTATCTCAACATTTTTTGAACTATCCCATACTCGGGAAAACTAGTATACTAAAGCTCTCTACATCCTCTATATAACACCTTGCCCTGAGCATAGAGACCGAGTACCTTCAGGCAGTCATCTTTAGTACCCTTTGAATCCACATGTTTGAACATGCGATGCATTGCAGCACCCATAAACCTCCATACTTATCCAGGTTTGAGGAAGCTCAAATTGTGAAGTTATCAGGATCCCTCGGGAATAGAACGGCCCACCCACCAATCTAGAGCCCGCTGTGACTAACACGTGCACCATCTCATGGTATGTGCAACTAGGTTTCACCTTCTTTCGTCTAACTGAAAACTTGATAAATTCATACATAGGCCTAGGAAGGGATTTAATATTATAGCCCGAAGGCAACTTGATTTAGAGCTAATTTTCAAAAACAAACTCGAGGGATCTCATCCTCAAGGGTTTTTAATCTGGAAATTATTTGGTTAAATGACCCTTGTTAGGTGGAATCCGATAAATCGACCACTCAACACATCCTATATTAGTCAAATCAAAACAAGATAGAGTAGATCATAAAATCAGAGAATGCATCCTAAACGGACCTGGTAGGAACTCCAAGTTGGGTCTTGTGCCTAGGCGGTGAGCTCATACTCCGCACCTACACATCAAAACTAAATGCTAACACCCAATATGATGCATGAAAGCTACATCCAAGTGCATCTACTAATCATCAAATCATATGAGACATGCAATATCATTTACATAAAAATCTCAACTTGGGCATCCATCAATGTCATCACATGATACTAACACAACATATGTCCATCAATACACATACATTCTAGTCCTATTGATCAATTTCAAATCGCTATACCCCTTTGATCAAGTCATGAATAGGGAAGCAACGATATTATACTCGCGTATCATACCAATTTGCATTTGATTCATCTAATCAATTTATTAACATTCATCAAGAAGGCATTACAGTCATGCAAATTAATTCTAATGCTATCACAAAATTCCATTGTCCATAGAAGCACAATTCTTTTAACACACCATAATAATTAATTATAAATCATATAATTAATTCACAATTAGATATACCTCACATCATCGACGGCGGCGGCTGGCGACAACTGAAGGTTGAATAGGATTCGACAAGGTGGTGGGGTTCGAATCAAATCCTCAGAGGTACACAACGACCGGCAAAGGACAGACGTTGCCGTCTGGCTACAACACCCGCAGCCGGTGGCAAGTAACAGTTGCCGGCAGCCGAACAATAGTGGAAGGAGGTGGTGCTGGTCTTTGGCAGTCACGGCAAGGAGAGGAGGGTGGCGTGAGTCCAGGGTGGTCCGAGCAATAGCCAGTGACAACTATTCCTGCGGCTAGGTGAAAAACTCATCGACAGAAGCTGGAAAATCTGCCTGATGAAGGAAAGAAAGGAATTCTGGGAGGAGTGGACAAGCTCAACCTCGATCTAGATAGGGAACGACGAGCCCACCTTGGTTAACCAATGACTGGCTGGCGGTGACGATAGTCACTGACAGCAGCCGAGCCCAAAACAATGGCAAAACGCCCGGTGGAACTCCACCAATGCGGCAACATTCTTTGTCCTTGGAGTGGTGCTTTGGTTGGCAAAGGGTGGATGATGACTGGTGTGAGGAAGTGATGGCCTGGTTGGTAACGGCGAAGCACGACTAACAGTGGAGAGGCCGGAGGTGCTCCATGGAACTGAGCAAGGCAACATTGTCCTTGGTTAGGGAAAGAGAAGAAGCAAGCTAAGGGAAGTTGGGCGACAATGGTGGTGATCATTGGGAGAAAGAGATGGTGGGTGACAAAGTGGTGTCAAGGGGAAACAATAATGTGAGGAAGGAAAGACACAATCGGCCAGGAGAAGTATAATGTGATGGCAATTTCATAATATAAACTTGACTAGTCCCGAAAGTGAGTAAAAAACAATAAATAAATTCTAAAAAAATATTATAAAATAACATAAAATAAAATACACTCAATAAATATAAAATAACATGTTCTTAACGTACTAACTTACCCAAAATATTAACTGACACATCCTAACACGATAAATGATCTAAATCAAATTCTACGGTCAAATGCATAAAATAAAATAAAAAATCGAACATATTGTCTATGTGGGCGCGGGATTGTCTGCCCACGTAGATCACATCTTTCATTCTGGGTTTTAGGGTTTGGTGGCACTAAGGCGCCCTTACCGTGTAAAGAAATAGTGCGATAGAAATAAAATGTCGTAGGTACAAAATAATACACTGAAAATTTTACGTGGTTCCTCAAGATTCAACTTGAATCCCTTAGTCAATCTACGGTGAGATTGGTACTCACAATCCACTAAATTTTAATTCCTTCACAAATCACAATTCTTAGTGGAATTTTTGCCACTTTAATTCTTTGACTCGATACATAGCCTGTCCCTTACAATGCTTTAATGAAGAATTTAACTTCGCTGATGTGGCCAAAATAAGGAAAATCCATCGGATACCGAGTTTCATGCAAAATGAAGTGCGGGAAGGTTAGGAAATAAATTTCCAATTAAGAGGTCCAAGTTGAACCAAAGCAGTCCAGTTCCGGTTGAAAATAGACTGGACCAAGTCAGTGGTGTAGGCAGGCAGTTGTCCAAATCAGCAGCTCAGCATTTGGTGCGCCAAAGTTAATCGGGTCTATCACAAGTCTTGAATTGCAAATAGTGGTCAAGGAAAAGATACACTGTTAGCACAACTTGGCCTGGTATCCAGGTACTCCTGAAGATGGACTTGTAGGAGTGATTGGTCGCGATCAATGAAGATGTTACTTGAAAGTGGACTTGACCAAACTCTAAACTGATTGAATGCGGGTTTCTCTCATCGACTCTTCTTCCTCCCTAGGGCTGTTCATGGGCCGGTCCGAGTCGAGTTTTCCAAAAGTCATGACCGGCTCGTTAATAATTTTAATTGGTTCGAGTTTTAATCAGTTCGAGTCGAGTTTTTATAATTTCGAGTTTCGATTTAGGCTACTTAAAACAAAAATCGAGCTCGATTAGGGTATGGGAATGGGGGAAGGAGTGGCTGTGGCAGCTGTAGACCGGCGACCATCGACGGGCAATGGGCGGCAACGGGAGACTGGCGGTGACGGACGACGAGTGGTGACTAGCGGCGATTGGCAACAGGAGGAGACTGGCGATAGTCGGCGATTGGCGACTAGCGACAGGTGGCGACTAGCAGCAATGGCTGACGGCCAACGACAGGCAACGGTAGTGACCCGCGGCGACAGGGTGGACTTTTTTGTCGTTAATTGTTTTTCATAAAAATGAGAAATTTTTTTGCTGTTCATTTTTTTTCATAATAATGAGAAATGGTTGATGGCATGGACTCTAATCTGGGACACATTTATAAAAAAAATCTCCTTTAGAAGTATACTTTTCAATTCACAAGTTGGCCTTACTTGCTGAGTGTTGGTATTATAGGTTCTTCAGGTGGATGTGATTTTAGGAAACATTGTATGGTATTTATCACCGTAAGGCATTTTACACCTTACAATGGGTCCTTTTAAACCTTATAATTAGCATGAGATATATTTGCTTGTTCAGAATGTTTGAAAAAAGAAGCTTGAGCTGTGTAGATGGTGATGTTCCAGTTCCAACTGACGATTATTTTCTTTTAGGAAATGTAAACACAAAACGGATTTGTGACACAGGTTAGTGTTGGCATTTCATTAGGCAAGCCCAAAGTAGTTAGTTATGTTTATTATTTTATCTACTATTTTTATGTTGATACTGACTATTACAGATGAGTGGGTGGAAAACCACAAAATTCTTCTGTTTTGGCAAGTTAAACCTGTCGTGCATGTATTTCAGGTAACAAAGTTCATGTAATGTAGTGTCCAAGGTTTGTATTTATTGTAGTTTGGTTTGTATCCCAAGTGTTTAAGCTAAAACAAGCTGACCCTGCCTCACATTAGTGTCGACCTATTTGATGATCAATGGTATACGATGTCTACATTAAGTGTAGGAAGACCTATGAATGATAGAAATATATACTTCGATCAATACATATTTGGAATATGGATTGGAAATTTGTTTAACCATAAGCAAGTTTTATCATGTCAATGAATATTTTCACATCATCTTCACCTTCTCCCTCAAGCAATTGAGATCAGGGGCATGGGTCCTATTCTGTCAATGCAGTTGATTATGGACCATTTCAAAGCTTAAAACAACTTATCCTTTTGCACAACTTTTGGTCTTCCTCTAGTCTCTTGTTTTGTAACATGAAATTGCAAATCAAATATTTTCACAACTTCATTTGGGGATCTCCATTGCACATGTCCCAATCATCTCAGATATATCAGTTGTCATGTGTAAAAATTACGTTATAACTTTTTATCTATTGCCGATGAATCTGTTTGGGTGCTATTGTATATTGGTGCTGGCATTACAATGCCTTCATAGTCTGATTATCTTCTTTTCAGCTACATAATGTACACTTACGTTTTTCTCACAGCTCGATGAAGAGGGTCCAGGTGAAGAAGTTGGCGGGGAGGAGCTAGCTTCAATGAATGGATACACCCAGCAAAAGAGTTTGATGCCTTGTGGGAAAGGTTGCCTACATTCTGCTCTTTTCTTATTTTTAAAGCAATTTCATTCTCTAATTATTTTTTTGTTCGTTCTAGCAGCCTAATTTGTGATAGAGGGAGCGAGTGACTGAGGCCTGATGCAAGGAGGGGCAAAGGCAGCTCGTGTAGGTTGGAGGCGGGGAAGAGTGGAGCCGGCCAATGCAAGGAGGGCGGAATTGGCTGGGGCAGGGAGGGGTGTTAGCCTACAAAACTGTTTAGTTATATATTTTTTTGCAGGGAGGAGCAGAAGTAATGCCACTTTGGTGACCGGTTCTTATTTTGTAGGGAATTGGCTGTGGCTACCTATAAAAGAGTTACAAAAGACCACTGGCTGGGGCAGGAAGGGCTTAAGTGGTATTACTGTTAAGTGTTTAAAATATATAATATTTACCCATGTTTTTAATATGATTTTGTACTTCCCAGGTATAAACATTATTAATTAAGTGATATTTTACTTTATTTTTTTAGTTAATTAATATTTTATTAGATATGCTTAATTTTGGTGTTTTAATGCAGAAAAAAATGAATAAATTAAGCTTTAGAATTGAATGGTCATGACACTTGGCCCCACCCAATGGCTACAAGTTATGGTGTTCAATGGAGTCGAAGAGTTGGAAACTTGAAGGGACATCATAATTAATTAGACTACATCGATTTGTGAACACCCTCTTCGAATTCTTGTATCTCCACTTCTATATAAAGGGGTGGTCATTTGTTGTTGATCATATCTCAACTTTTGGCTTAGCAGTTTAGTGAAAGAAAATATTTCTAGTTTTTGTAATTTCTTTCTCTTTCATAATAAAAATTAGTTTCTTCTTTATAATGTTTTCTATTTTTATTATGGAGTAGTCTTTTATTTCGTTCTAGAGAAGAATGGAACTTAACATGATTTAATTGAATTTATTTCAAGCTCTTACTCTTTTATTCAATCGGATTGTTTGAATTATCATGTTCTAAATGCTAAGAGTAGATTGATCACCTATTTCTTAGATCATGAGGTTTAATTAGATTTCGGGAGAAATTAATTAGATTAGTCATTGATAATTCATCATACGACGAGTCTTTTGACTTGTTTGTCGTTGTGGTCGGAAGATACACAACACCGTATGCGATTGTAAGGCAAATCTTAATGCATTATTTTGTTGATTAATCAATTATCACCGGGAGGTAGAAATTGAGGCAAAATAATAGAAGCATGAAGGAGCGGGAGCCACCATGTCATATAATTATCCTAGATCGACAATCCGAGGGAATAAAAGATAAGAGGAAGATTTGATGAAGATTAAATTCATGTTAAGGGAAATTCGACTCTAGAACGAGTTTTATCATTTTAACTTCTGCTTTTAATTTAAAGTTATTACTTAGATTTAGTTAAGTCAATTATTTTTGTTTTGTTCTTCATTTTATTTTCTTTAATTAATTTAAGGAAATTCATCTCCTTGTGGGACGATACTCGAATTTATCATTATATTACTTGTTTCGACCGTGTATACTTGCATGTCATTGAAAATATTCTAACAAGTTTTTGGCGCCGTTGCCGGGGAGACCGAATTTTCTAAGTTAATTTAGGATTAGAATTTTGAGAGTTTTCTTTTATTTTTAGATTTTAGTGTCTGATTTAAAGAAAAAAGAAAAAATAAACTATATCATTGTCTTCTTCCTTGCTATCATTTATTTGTTATCATTTGTTTATGCATCGATTAGTGCGGTCACCCTTGTTTTCTTATGATCCAGAGATTGAAAGGACTTTGAGAAACTTGCGTGCCGCTAGAAGAAGAGCACAAGAAGCAATAGAAGAAGAAGCCATGGACCCACAACAACAACAAATGCCTCCACTTCCACCGATTGTAGCAGTAGCTAATGATGACAACAGGGCAATCCAAGATTGGGTTGTACCTCTTGCAAGAGGGTTACAACCTAGTATTATTGCACCACCGGTGGATGCGACCCACTTCGAGCTTAAACCAGTTTTATTTAACATGTTACAAACCATAGGACAATTTAGTGGATTGCCTACTGAAAATCCTAATAGGCATATCATGGATTTCCTATCGGTTTGTGATATGTATAAACAACCTGGTGTCTCTAATGACGCTCTCCGCCTTCACTTATTTCCATTCTCATTAATAGGAAGTGCGAAAGAATGGTTGTCATCATTAGATTCAATAACCACTTGGGATGAATTATCTGAAAAATTTTTGTTAAAATATTTTCCACCTTCTAAAACTGCTAGATTACGTAACGAAATTTTATCTTTTTTGCAGTTTGATGGTGAGTCTCTCTTTGAGGCATGGGAAAGATATAAAGAATTGTTAAAAAAGTGTCCCAACCATAGTATAGAAAGATGGATGCAACTCCAAACTTTCTATAATGGGTTGTTGGGGCAAACAAAGAACATAGTTGATGCGGCGGCCAATGGATCATTTCTTAGGAAAAGCCCACATGAAGCTTTCTAATTGCTAGAATTAATGGTTCCTAGCAACCATCATGCCACACAAGAAAGGCATCCAAGGAGGACTACCGGAGTTTTAGAATTAGATGCACTTACTGCTTTATCTGCTCAGGTCAGTGCTTTAACTAATCAAGTTCAAAATCTTAATATGCAGGGACATGTTAAGGCTGTGGAGCCAAGGTGTGAATGGTGTGGACAAGGACATTTTACAGGTCAATGTGCAACAAATCAAGTTAACTATGTCGGCAACTTTAATATGAACAATAATCCCTATTCCAATACCTACAATGCGGGCTGGCGCAATAACCCCAACTTTTCATGGAATAATTCTCTCACAATCGGCTGTTGTCCCCAATAATCCACCACCACCATCACAGCATTCTCGACCTCCTTCACTTTCTTTTCAACCACAACAACCGGATTTGATCCAAATGTTCAATTCCATGCAACAAACTATGCAACAATTTATGCAGAATCAGCAACAACAACAACAACAGTTTATGCAACAAGTTATGGTGCAATTAAACAAGGAACCAAGTGAGCGACCCAAGGGTGTACTTCCTAGCCAACCAGAACAACCAAGGAATGATGGTCAAGAGCATTGCAAAGCTATAACAACCCGGAGTGGTATTACTTTACAAGAACCAGTTCAACCCAATGAAGTTAGGGAAAAAGATGATAAGCCAAGCAACGAACATGAACCCAATACATTGGTTAGCTTACTCAGAAGCAAAGGGAAAGAGAAAGATGAAGTACTTATAGATGAGGTCGAAGAAAAGGTACCATTTCCTTCTAGATTGAGGAAACAAAGTGATGAAAAATATTTCAAAAAATTTCTTGATATATTTAAGAAATTACAAATTAACATACCTTTTGCTGAAGCACTTGAATAGATGCCTAGTTATGTAAAATACTTGAAGGATATTCTAGCAAAGAAAAGGAGAGTATATGACAATGAAGTTGTAGCCATGACAGAGGAATGTAGTGCTGTCCTCCAAAGAAAACTACCTCCTAAGATAAAAGACCCAGGAAAATTTGTGATTCCATGTTCAATTGGAGGAAATGTTCATTGTAATGCTTTATGTGACTTAGGTTCTAGCATTAATCTTATGCCTTTTTCTGTTTTCAAAAGGTTAGGAATCAAGGATATTGCTCCTACCAACATCACACTTCAGTTGGCTGACCGATCATTGGTATATCCTAAAGGAGTCATTGAAGATGTTTTAATAAAGGTTGACAAGTTTATCTTTCCTGCAGATTTTGTAGTGCTTGAAATGGAAGGAAGAAATGATGATATACCACTCATTGTCGGGAGAGGTTTCTTAGCAACTGGGAGAACATTAATTGACGTAGCCGCTGGAAAACTTACGCTTAGGGTAAACAACGATTGTGTCACATTCAACATTTTTAAATCCATGAATTGCCCGGATGAAACATATGATTGTTCTAAAATTGAACTATTTGATAAAATAATGTACAAAGGGGATCAGTTGAATGATTCATTGCACAAAGCCATAAATTCTCTTTGTGAAGATGATACTGATGTGGAAGAAATGGTTAAAGTATTAGATTCACAACCAATCTTGCCTCGACGATTCAAAGTTGTGGAAACCTTAGATCTACCATTCCACAGATTGCTGCCATCAGTTGAAGAACCACCTATTTTGGAAATTGTCAAGATGGTCGGGCTGTAGACGTTAAACCAAGCGCTTCTTGGGAGGCAACCCAAGTGATTTCTTTTAAAAGTTTATTTTTATTTGTAGATTTTTTTTAATATTTCTTTTTATTTTGTAGCATGGGTCAAGTCCAAATTCATCATTCATGACAATCATCCACTGACTAATTGGTTGAGGGAGTTCTCTTTCACTTCATTTTCTTTATTGTTATTTTTGAGGACAATGCTTAGTTTATGTTTGGGGGTGATGCCTTAATTTTGTACATATTGTTCATGCTCGACTCATGTTTAGATTTATATATATATATATATATATATATATATATATATGTAGTTAGTTTAGTGTAAAAATTTTATTATGCAATGGTATTTTAGTCTCTTGGTTCAATGATAGATACATGTGAATTAGTCTTACCTTTCTTGGGAAAACTTGATTAATTGATATGAGGGATGAACTGAGTAAAAGATTGCAGTTCGAGAGTTGGTTCTCTACCTTATATTATTTTCACAATCCTTTGGTTTAGATGATTTCAATGAATGTTTTGCAATAAGGATTGTACATGATGGTCATGACTTTTAGAATTTGCCCTAGCGACTTTCGAGGCGAAATATTTGGCTTGCCATGTTGATGGAAAATGATATAGGCATTTCTTTTTGATGAGTCTGGGCCTTTCTTCAAGCCTACCTAATATGAATTATCCTCTGTACACAATTTTATGGCCTTTATTATACATATTTGTTTGATTACCCTTATTTTAGCCTTGGCCTTTTTATTAAAAATATACCTTGCTGCTTGAGTCCTAGCACCCTAGTGTTTTGAATTCGTTCTAAATTCCAACAAGGATGAAACTTTGAGTAGTATAGGGGAAGGCATTGCGTGTTATAGAGTGGTGATTGAGTAGATAGTGTGGACTTTCCTGGCACTTTGCTTTGTAAAAAAAAAAGAAGAAAAACAAAGAAAAAAAGAAAAGAAAAAGATGAGGCAATGATCCTCCACCAGTAAATACAAGATGAAGCAATAGTCTTCCACTGGTTTGAAATAAAAGAAAAAAGAAAAAGCAGTAGGTAGTCAATGGAAAATCAAAGCAAAGTTAGTTCTTATATTGGGTCAACTCGATACTACATTTAAGGAAGTTTGTGTCATATTGCTTGGGGATTTGTTGTACATGTATGTCAGGATTTAGAAAGGATTTTTAATTCTAGGGTGCATATTAGCCTCTGATTTTTCTATCTTGTTTATCCTATTTTTGGTCCCTAGCCCCTGGCCCCGTTACAACCTATAAAGACCTATTGATTCCATTAAATTGGCATTGCCTACATTAGTGGAGATGGGAGCGAAAGGTAAACATATTTAAGCATGTGCTTGATTGTATTCTCTTGGTTGCAGATGAGAATGATAAGCCAATGGACTATCTTACACACACACACGAGAGCTTTCTTTTGGATGTGATTGATGAAAGGGAATTTCTGATTTAATTGACATCTTGTTGCCTCTGGATAGTTTGATTAAGAATCATATGAGAACATAATGGGGACTAAGTATTTTTGTGTAGTAAAATTTTCTTTGTTATGATATTTTGCTCGGGACGTGCAAAAGTTTAAGTTTGAGGGTGTGTTAAGTGTTTAAAATATATAATATTTACCCATGTTTTTAATATGATTTTGTACTTCCTGGGTATAAACATTATTAATTAAGTGATATTTTACTTTATTTTTTAGTTAATTAATATTTTATTAGATATGCTTAATTTTGGTGTTTTAATGCAGAAAAAGATGAATAAATTAAGCTTTGGAATTGAATGGTCATGACACTTGGCCCCACCCAATGGCTACAAGTTATGGTGTTCAATGGAGTCGAGGAGTTGGAAACTTGAAGGGACATTATAATTAATTAGACTACGTCGATTTGTGAACACCCTCTTCGAATTCTTGTATCTCCACTTCTATATAAAGGGGTGGTCATTTGTTGTTGTCATATCTCATCTCTTGGCTTAGTAGTGTAGTGAAAGAAAGTAGTTTCTAGTTTTTGTAATTTCTTTCTCTTTCATAATAAAAATTAGTTTCTTCTTTATATTGTTTTCTATTTTTATTATGGAGTAGTCTTTTATTTCGTTCTAGAGAAGAATGGAACTTAACATGATTTAATTGAATTTATTTCAAGCTCTTACTCTTTTATTCAATCGGATTGTTTGAATTATCATGTTCTAAATGCTAAGAGTAGATTGATCACCTATTTCTTAGATCATGAGGTTTAATTAGATTTCGGGAGAAATTAATTAGATTAGTCATTGATAATTCATCATACGACGAGTCTTTTGACTTGTTTGTCGTTGTGGTCGGAAGATACACAACACCGTATGCAATTGTAAGGCAAATCTTAATGCATTATTTTGTTGATTAATCAATTATCACTGGGAGGTAGAAATTGAGGCAAAATAATAGAAGCATGAAGGAGCGGGAGCCACCATGTCATATAATTATCCTAGATCGACAATCCGAGGGAATAAAAGATAAGAGTAAGATTTGATGAAGATTAAATTCATGTTAAGGGAAATTCGACTCTAGAACGAGTTTTATCATTTTAACTTCTGCTTTTAATTTAAAGTTATTACTTAGATTTAGTTAAGTCAATTATTTTTGTTTTGTTCTTCATTTTATTTTCTTTAATTAATTTAAGGAAATTCATCTCCCTGTGGGACGATACTCGAATTCATCATTATATTACTTGTTTCGACCGTGTATACTTGCATGTTATTGAAAATATTCTAACAATTACTCACAGTCAACAACATTACACTGTGTAGGATAGCTGAGTCACTAGCTCTTATTTGTGGCCTTATGCTATTGCAGCCTGGTTATAAGTGTGAACTTGCACCTTTGATATAAGACCACAAGCTGTTGATTTCTCCAAACGGCCTTATGCTCTTATATCTCGTCATATCTGCAACTTGCAGGGAGTGCTGTTGGGGACTGTGACAGGGAGTGGTGCTGCATGCATGACCATTTAATGGCCACAGCCCACAAAGTGATTAAAAGGGTCATGCAGGCAGCCAGTTTAAAATATTGGGCCATTGTCTCTTTTTTTGAATTAGGAAAATACTATTTAGATATCTTTTCTTATTATAAACTTTAAATGTTATATACATATTACTACATTGTCAATGGACAATGGGAATGTCAGGGATTTTTTAAAAAAATTAGTTACACTTGTAGTTTTATTATATTTATTATAGCTCGTTATCATTGTTTAAAGCGGTCAAATATGTATGTTAGGAATGATTTAAGGCATGAAAATTAAATTGAGATTGGTTGCCATTAAACATGATGTATATGAAACGTCCTACATTGAAAGCAATAAATTGAGTTGAGTCGAGCCTATTCGAGTTACGAGTCAATCAAATTATGAGTTGAGTCTGAATTGAGTTGAGTTGATCCGAGTTTAATAGAACTCGTAATCGAACTTATTTATTACCGAGTCAAGTCGAGTTATAAGTATCAAATTATCGAGTCGAGTTATAAATATGACTCAATTCGGGCTATTCCCTACTCTACTCGTTAAAACTTGAAGTCAACTGAACTCGTGAATCAAGGATCAATGGCAGCGTCTCACAGCAGACACGGACGTGCTCCGGCCTAGCAACTACAAGACTGTGACAACTGAACGGCAGGCGGGCAGCGGCAGTCTGCGGGCCTCAATCTTCACGGCGACTGGGAGGGGTCTATCTTTTCTGGCGATCCAGCAGCAAGGTGGCGGCAAGGCTTCAGCCGTTTGCAGCAAGGCGGTGGGAATTTTCTCCACGGCAGTGGATGCTTCACTATGACGAGGCTCTCAACTGCGAGACAATAAGATACAAGAACTCCAGACAATGGCGACGCTTCACAATGTGTTATGCAAACAACTGATTGAAAGGCCATCTCCTACCCGGATCCCATGATTTCTAAACAAAGGCTTGACAACAAACTTTAAGGCGACGACAGTAGTTAGACGACCATCCAAAAAGGCATGAACTTTTGACGAGGCAAGGCTTCTAGAGTGCATCCAATATGACAAGTTCTCCTCTCCTGAATTAAGACAACGAAATCCCAACTTCAACACTTCTCCTTCGCTCGGCTCAAAACAAAGCAATGACAGTGGTCTCTCGGTTTTTGTCTTGCTCCGATTAGCAATTTCCTTGCAAGATTTTGGTGACGGAAGCGTTGAACTCCGGCATTACTCCACCCAAATCCAAAGATTACTTCACTAGATTCACTTTGGAAACCATGGAGGGGTTGGGAACAGCATACGTTGATCGGAAAAGGCCGTGATATCAGCTCTCCACTAATGTTTTCCCTTGTTTTCTCCCTTCTCAAGTGGGAATTTTTCGCATAAATTCTCTCCGGCAATTTTAAAACCTGAAGGACTTTTTCTCTGCTAAGCGTAAAAGTTATCCACGTGACTAGATAAATACAAATCTCAGAAATTATCCATGTGTCTAAATAAGTACAAACCTCTGTCTTATATTTTAATAAATTATTTTCCTATTATGTTAGTGACCTTATTATCGTATACTCGAATATACTTACTTACCCTCATAGCATATGACCCACATTGGGTAAGTACATATTTTTTAAAAATAACATGATTAGAACCGATGGGTAAACCAACAAATTCACGACTATAAAACCTTGACTCAATTTATGGATTTTACATAGGTGACAAATTCAGGCGGTAAGTGTTTGTCACAATATTTTGGTCATGACAAATTTTAAAAATAAAAATAAAAAATGGTTGCGCCGAGGTGTCCTGCGGCTCGCAGATCAAGACCGCCGAACCGAGACAGCGTTCTCACGCAGACTAAGGCCGAACGACGGGTGGGGAAGGGTAAGGGATGCGGCCGGCGGGGAAGGGCAGAAGTGTGGCAGCTGTCAGGACGGGAAGGGGAAGCGGCACGCGGTGGGCGTGTCCGAGGCGTGGAGGTGGGTTGGCAGGGAAGCGGAAGGGTTGCAACCAGTAGGGAGAGCCGAGGCTTGGTGGATGGCGAGAGGGGAAGGGGAATCGGTGCACGGCGAGGGAGGGCCGAGACGAGGCAGGCAGGGAAGGGGAAGCAGCGCGCAACAGGGAGGGCGAAGGGATGGCGGCCGGCGGGCGGGGAAGGGGAAGGGGTGCAAGACAGGGGAGGATAGAGGCGCCGCGGCGAGGGGTCGGCAAGGCAAGTGAGGCAGTCGGATAGGGGATAGGCAGCGAAGGTTGCCAAGGGCAGCGAAGGGAGCGGCGCACCGATAGAGGGCGGGCCTCGAGCAGACCTATGCGACACAGCAGGTGGCCGACGAGCTAAGAAGGGGAATGGGATGAGTTTCTTCCCCAAGCTCCACAACCAGTTCCTTGCCTTTGCCTTGCCTGGAACTCTACTTTGCTGGTGTCATCTCGGTGACGAATTTTCGGGTTGAAGAAGGGTGATGATCAACTGCAACAATGGTGGAAGGAAGGCTGCAAGTGCTGCAACCAGGGAAGGAATCAGATTCCTTGGGTTCCAAGAAAAACCTGGAGGGCGGAGCAATCTCCAAAGGGGTTGTTTTGATTTGAAAAAATTGTTGTTACAGAATTCTGTTACAGCCCCTTTTATAGACACCCTACTTAGTGAATTTCACAAACACCCCTACTCAATTACCCCTACTAACAATGTTCATAACAATTCCCTCCCCATGAAACACAACCTTGCCCTCAAGGTTACAAGATACAATAGATTACAGACATCAAGTTTCCATTTGCGATGCAGCTGGGAGAGATGTATGGATATAAGCACCTGCAACTACCGAAGCTTTCAATTGAGAGATGTGAAAGACGTTGTGTATTTGAGAGTCTGCTGGTAGCTGCAACTCATAAGCAACCTGACCAATGAGCTTGGTGATTGGGAAAGGACCGTAAAAGCGGGCAGCTAATTTGTTTGATCGCTTGGTTCTCAAGGAGTGTTGTCGGTATGGCTGGAGTTTCAAATAGACCTGCTGCCCCACTTGGAACTCAGCATCACGTCGCCGGAGATCATGGTAATGCTTCATCCTCAGCTGTGCCGCCGCCAAGTTGTCCTTCAATTCCCTCAACAACTGATCTCTGGTCCTCAGCACCTCATCAACCTCTGCTGTTTTAGCTGTTCCCAGAATGTATGACAGCAAGGTGGGTGGGTGGCTGCATATTGTACACGGCTTCAAAAGGACTCATTCGGATTGTAGATTGGAAGCTGGTATTATAACAAAACTCAGTCCATGGCAGCCATTTAACCCAGGTATGAGGTCGATCTGCTGTAAAACATCTCAGATATTGCTCCAACACCTTGTTTATTGCTTCAGTTTGGCCATCGGTTTGAGGGTGATAGGCGGAGCTGTAGTTGAAGGCGACCCCTTGTAAGCTGAAAAGTTCCTTCCAAAAAGAACTAGTGAAGGTTGGATCCCTGTCACATACAATCGAAGCCGGCATTCCATGCAATTTGAAAATTTCATCAAAGAACAACTTGGCAATAGATTGAGCCGAAAAAGGGTGAGCAATAGGAAGGAAATGGCTGTACTTGGAAAGCCTGTCAACCACAACAAAAATGCCATCTTTTGCATTACTCTTAGGCAATCCACTAATGAAGTCCATGCTAATGGAAGTCCATATTTGTTGGGGTATAGGAAGTGGTTGTAATAATCCAGCTGGTGCTAATGTGGAACTCTTGAACTTTTGACAAATATCACAATTCTGCAAATAGCTCACCACGTCCTTGTACATCTGAGACCAAAAGAAAACCGCTCTAAGTCGCTTCAAGGTCTTTTGAATCCCCTCATGAGTACCATCATGGAACTCTTTCAGAATGATGGGTATAATATCCATCTGAGAAGTCAAGTAAATCCGGTGCTTGTAGAATAGGATGTCGTCCCTCAATTCTCACATTGAGGACAGCTTGTTATCAGCACATTGCTGTTTCAGCTTCAACAAATGCTCATTAGTAGTATAGGGAGCAAACACCTCATTCATCAAAGCTTGGAAGGTCTGAAGGGGCATTGGATAACCCGAACGGCATAACCTTGAACTCATAGTGCCCATGGTGTGTCCGGAAAGCTGTTTTGTGGACATCATCTCCATACATCCTTATTTGATGATAACCCGACCTCAAATCCAGCTTAGAAAAATAGGTAGTACCGTGTAATTCATCCAAGAGTTCATCAATATTGGGAATGGGAAATTTATCCTTTATCATTGCCTTGTTGAGAGCCCTATAGTCGACACACATCCTCCAACTTCCATCTTTTTTCTTGACTAGCAACACCGGAGCTGAATAGGGACTTGATGTAGCCTGAATTATACCATCCTCCAGTAATTGCTTTACTTGTCTCTCAATTTCATTTTTCTGGAAATAAGGATACCGATATGGTCTCACAGCTACCGGCAGCGTTCCCTCCTGAAGGTTCACATGATGGTCATGAGGGCGTGTAGGCGGCAGCCCCTTGGGTACAGAAAACACCTTGTCAAACCTTTGTAGCAGCTGGTCCAATCCATCGTGTTGTTGAGCTGTTAAGGTAGTTTCCGGTTGACCCAAAACCCTGCTGTTCACCACTTGCAAGTTCATCAATAATCCTTGTTTCCTTTTTTTGAAGGATTGTGAAATCCGCTTCTTGTCACACAACTGATCCGGAGGAGTGATCTGCCCTCTTAATTCCACTGTTTTCTCTTTATCTTTGAAGGACATCGTGAGGGATTCAAAGTCCCATAGTATTGGCCCCAACGTCTTCAACCATTGAATTCCCAAAACGATGTCAATCTCTTCGAGCTGAAGTATAAAAAATTCTGACAGTAGTAGCATATCCTGGAAATTCAATCTTGATAGCTGAACACCTTCCCCCACAACACATTCGGTCGCCATTGGCAATCTGAACTTTGGGTCCATTGCTGGTTTCCTTCGGCAACTTCAATTTCTGAACCAGCTTTGCATTCACAAAATTATGGGAGCTACCCGAATCAATCAAAATCGTCACTTGGTGTCCACCCACTCTCCCGAGAACCCTCATGGTGTTGGAAGTAATGATTCCCGTCAACGCATTCAAAGAGATGGCTGGAGCAAGGGAGTCGTCTTCCTGGTCACTATCGTCCTCCTCCGACAGTTCCCCCTCCCTCACCACTTCAATGACGAATAACTTTTTACACTTGTGTCCAGGTATAAATTTCTCGTCACACCTGAAACACAGTCCAGCCTCCTTCTCTCTTGCAATTGCTTGATGCTGAATTTCCGTCCATGAGTAATCTCCTTGGGTTGCTGTTCTGCTGCTACACCGACATCACCCTTGACCAACCCCAAGCTACTCCCCTTGTGAGACGGTCCAGCCATGGGTTGATATCCCCTGCTCATCGCTCTCCCAAAGGTTGCTGATTTCTGATTCACATGATTTTCCAAATGTCTAGCCAGCCCTTGAGCGTCCAATAAGGTGTCCGGCTTCCGAGCTTTCACCTCCACTCTCAATTGGGGCTTGAGACCACAAGTATAGCTGCTGATCCTTTGCCTTTCGGTCATGCTTCCAGCTCTAGTTGCCAACCGGTTAAACTGAACGGTATACTCTTGAACTGATGCGTCCTGTTTTAACCGAGTAAGATCCCCATAAAAATCTTCATACTCCGAAGGACCGAACTGAAGATTCATGGCTTCCTTCAATTCTGGCCAGCTAGGAATCCCATGGTGTTCTTGCAACATATCGAACCAAATCTGCGCATCGTCCTCCAAATGAAAGCTCGCCAATTCTACTTGCAATCTTTCATGGACGTGATGCAGCTTGAAGAATTTTTCTGCCCGGCTAAACCATGAGATTGGGTCCTTGGTTCCATCAAACTTTGGGAAGCTGATCTTGGAACCTTTCAGAAAATCTTCATTTGGGTCATCGTGGGCAGCAACATCCTCGGAGATTCTGGGCAGCGACTTCCTGGTCAATTTTGTCGAGCAGGTGCTCTTCCTCTCCTGCTCATACCGAACTGCCTATTTCCCCTTGCAGCAGCGGCTCCTCCTGCTGTTCTTGGTGGTGCATACCCTGCAACACATCATCACAAGGTCGCCCCGTCCCTGCTGAAATTGGGTGCGCTCCTAGGTTGACGATCAGGTATACCCTGCAACACATAATCACAAGGTCGCCCCGTCCCTGCTGAAACCTGATGCACTTCTTGTTGACGAACGTGTATACCCTGCAACAACCCATCATGGTGTCGCCCCATCCCTGCTGACGTCAACAGCTCATCTTGGGGACGACCAACATGGGTTCCCTGCAATGGATCATCCATCTCCATTCCCATTGCAGGAACCCTCCCCTGAATTGTCCCAATACCCTCTCTATTTCCCAAACCATCACTTCTTGATTGCAGTAATAAATCAAACTTTGATGACATATTGGTAATCGCAGCAATCAATTGATCTTGAACCTTTCTAGATCTGGGATAATTCATCAAGATGGGGTGAAGAAGACGTACCTCCCTCGACCTGCTCTGATACCAATCTGGGATGAGTTTCTTCCCAAGCTCCACAACCAATTCCTTGCCTTTGCCTTGCCTGGAACTCTGCTTCGCTGGTGCCATCTCGGTGACGAATTTCCGGGTTGAAGAAGGGTGATGATCAACTGCAACAATGGTGGAAGGAAGGCTGCAAGTGCTGCAACCAGGGAAGGAATCAGGACATCTGATTCCTTGGGTTCCAAGAAAAACCTGGAGGGCGGAGCAATCTCCAAAGGGGTTGTTTTGATTTCAAAAAATTGTTGTTACAGAATTCTGTTACAGCCCCTTTTATAGACACCCTACCTAGTGAAATTACACAAACACCCCTACTCAATTACCCCTACTAACAATGTTCATAACAGGGAACGGCACGTCCGGCAAGGGATGGCCGAGGCACGGTGGCCGGCGGGAGGGGTAGGGGAATAGGCGTGGAGGGCGAGGGAGGAGACGTGGCGGGTGCAGAAGGGGAAGAGGCACGCGGCGTGGGAGGGCCAAGGCGTGGAGGCCGGTGGGCGGGAAAGCAGTAGGGTCGTGGCCGGCGAGGGATTGCTAAGGCACGAAGGCCAGTGGACGGGGAAGGGGAAGGGTGACGGCCAGCACGGGAGGGCCGAGGCGCGGCGTCCGGCGGGAGGGGAGTGTCGAGACAAAGTAGGCGCGGGAAGGGGAAGCATCGTGCAGCACGGGTGGGCCGAGGCATGGGAGCCAGCGGCTGGGGAAGGAGAAGCGGTGCGAACAGCATGAGGGTAGGCAAGGGAGCTGCACTGAGTTGGGGAGGGCGGCAAGGTCGGGCGCGGAGCCGGCCGCGAGTTGGAAACACGTGACGGCGGGGTGGTCGTTTCGACATGTGGCAGTAGCCGCGTGAACACGCAGCCATTTAATGGCCGATTTGGCGCCCGCCCAATTAAATTGGCGCCAACAGCGCACCTCTAAATTCATCTTTTTAAATTTGTTATCGAAATATTCGGCCATAATTTGAATGATATTAATAGCTAAATTTTGGGGTTGTTAATTTTATCACCGAAAAATGAAATTGATATTAAAAAAACATTGGATATTGCCATCCCGTAGTTAAATTTAACCACAATTAAGTAATGGTTGCCATATTGTTATCATGGTTTTTTTAAAATAAAAATTCCAGCAGTGTTGCCTATTTCGGAGATATGTTTAACCATAGTTAAGTTGTGGTGAAGTGGTAGTTAAGTTGCTATGAAATTCCCACCATGTTACGATGGCTTTTATAAAAAAACATTTTGGCAACTGCCACCTCTTCGTGCGGCTTTCACGTTGTTAGATTTGACCATATTTAAGTGTTAATGAAGCAGTAGTTAGTAGTTTGCCACCGGTTTGACACAATTTTATAATGTTATTTTCTTTTTCGAAAAAATATAAAACCTAAGCTTTTTACCCAATAATTTTAATGTTGGTTTGGTTCTTACCCGACTTTGGTTTAGGATTTTATTTTTTGTTTGATTTAGTTTGACCTTTAGTTTGATTCAATTTGTCTTTTTGTTCAATTTGGTTTGGCTTGACTTTTGGCTCTCGGTTCTAGAAAGAGTTGGTATTGCTCGTGCCTTTGTTTGGAAGGCTTTTGCTCATGTAGGTATCTATTAGTGGGGTCTTATTTGACATGTGTTGTTTTAGTAGTAGTTAATTAGGGTCGTTTACAAGTTAGTGGGTTCGTTTTGGGGGCTGGGGGTGTTTTAGTCATGCGTTTAGTTTGAAGAAGTTATCAAATATTTAAGTTGATATGACATTTTGATTGGTGCCACACTACTTCATGATAGTCTTCTACTTTATATATGTATGTTTGACTTTATATTCATTTAAAGATTTCTTCATTGTTGTACCATTATAAAAGTCATAAAATTTATGTAAGTACAATTTAATTAGAGCTATAAAGATGTTATGAATTATATCACATTAATAAAGTATACCACATGGTAGGTCATGTTTATTAATTGTGCATGCATTCATGTACACCTCTTCAATTCTCTATATTAAGATTCATTGTCTTTATTTCCTGGTCTCTCATTTTTCTATGAAAACTTTGTCTTTATAAATACATTTTTCTACCATAAATTGTAAATCGTATTTGTCTCATCCTTCCACATTTTGTTGAGTTTTTCCAACATTGTCATCGTCCGAGTTTGCCAAAATTTACTATCAAAGTTGGTTGCATACATCAACTATACTTTGAAGTATTTATTTTTGTTGTTGAATTTGTGGTAAGCTTTTATTCTTTTAAGTATGTTATTTAATCCACTTTTTTCTGACATTTGATGAAAGTGTATAACTTTTGACTAGATCTTGAACCTTGATATTATATACTTACAATTTAGTTAAATCTTATAATTTGGAAACTCTTATATTATTGTTTTATTATTTATCTTTTTTATTCATTTATGTCATATTTTTATTTATCTATTGTAATCTACAAATCAATATACAATTAATTTAAATTAATCTTATCTTGTTTGGCTACGCATTTTTATACATGCATTCGAGCTCATTGGCAGATTGCTTGGAGCATGAAGACCAAGTCCGTTTAGGACTCCCTTCTTATTTAACGCTCATTTGGTGGGTGGGCTGTTTTATATCAAAGGATGAGTTAAGTGGTGATTTTATCGCAACCCACTAAATTCCGGCCATTTAGACTTCATATTTAATAACCCTTGAGGATGAGATCCCTTCAGTTGTTTTCTAAAACCAAAAGATCTATTGCAAGTTACATTATTTTCAGACGACTATTGATATTATTATTCCCTACCTAAGCCTACTATTATTATATTATGTTTTTGCAATTTTGAGAGTGGAGAGATTGTTAGAGATTGTTTCAGATTGTTTCGGGCAAGTTCCACTTCGAGGCGTAAGTCCTAGGGCGCTACCTGTTGAGGAGTGTAGTTGTTTCATTGTTGATGGTGTAAAACCTATGAATCCAGTCAGAGTTTTATAATAGCAAACCAGTCGGTTCATCTCTCAGTTTGAGCCGAGTCAATTTTATGACACGCATGCTAAGCTGAGATCAGTCATACATTATGAGCAATGAGGGTCAAGTATACTTAAGTATATGATGATAACACCGATAGCATTTTCGGTTTGGTTCACGGGTGAACCAAATTGGGGTGCTACAGATGGGATCAACGCAACACTCTACTTTTTCTTGTACTTCATCATTTTTACCCTTACATCTACGAGCTTCTCACACCTGAAGAGGCGTAGGGTTACAGATACCATATTCTACGATGTATGTCATGACTGAAGTGTACTTAGATGTGATCCCTAGTTTCCACTAGCAAGTATGTTCATGTTTGTGTTGTTTGTTGTTGTGCGCTTATCTTTGGTTTGGGATGTTCTTAGGACGAGGTTGATAGATATGGTGAGCACCGCATGGCTATTTTTAGAGATTTGACGCCACCTAGAGTTCTTAGTCCAAGTGAGGCACATAATGGTTGGGAGTCTAGCTGACCACCTAATCAGGCCATTGATGAAGAAGAGATTCCCGTGGAGAATATCCAAATGTCTAATGTTCCAATTCCCAAGGTACAGATTCTACCTCATGATGGTAGAACTCGAGAACATACTCATGCTACCACATGGTGAAGTAGACCTTCCCGATCAGTGAGATCAGGCAGTATGATGATTGTGATAAATGATTTCATTACAAGGGTGATGACAATGTAGTTAGAGACTGAGCAATAATTGAAGAAAATGCAAACAAACACCCAAAAATAGATGAGAGAAATGAGGGTTGAGGTGGCATGATCACAGAAAAGGCCTATTACGGATGGAAAAAGGAGTGAGACACCATCATTACCTCAATGACCACCGATGCCAATGGGTCCCTTATCTAGTAGACCAGCGGTATTTTAGCAACTGCCACCCCCACCTTAGGATCCTATGACAAGTAAGTACACCACGAGTTCCACTAAAAACTATGACCCCATGATGTGACTCTATTTTATTTCGTCCATGTGTGTAACGAGGCAATGGAACTGGAAGTGGGGGAGAGACTCCACCTTCAAGAACCTCGAGTTTGGAGAAGGAATTACTCCACAATAGTCAAAACCTAGTGTGTGGCAAGTTGAGAAGTTTTTGAAGTATGAATGTGGCATATTTGCTCAGAATCTAGACCTGGAAGAGGCCAATGAATGGTTGATTACTACCAAGGGAGTGTTCGAGAGCATGGATTGCCCTATAGAGCTTTGGGTGTGAATAGCAATGGGTGCTTTGAAAGGCAAGGATAAAACTTGGTAGGACTCTGCCAAGAGAGTTCATTTCTAAGGGAAAGCCCCTAAAGACATTGTTTGGTAGAAATTCCAAGTGTTGTTCGACGATATGTATTTTTCACTTGATGAGAAGATGAGGAGAGAACTAGAATTTGAACACTTGGAGCAAAAAGGTATGTCAGTTGCTGAATATTTGACCAAGTTCATTTGTTTGGAGAGATTTGCTCATGGTCTACTAGCCACTGAAAATATGTGAGCTAACCAATTCTTTGAGGGACTGATCTACCCTATTAAACAGAGACTAGCCACCGTAAAATATATGACATTAGATGAAGTGGTTATTGCAGCCTCTAGAGATGAAAGAATCTATTAGACTAGAGACAAGACTATTGGTGTACATCCCAATTTCGGGTCACTTAAAAACCGAATAAAAAATGTTATGATCAAGTCGAGTCATGTCTGAAGCTGCCAATTGGTAAGACTTGATCAATAAAACAGATCAAAACAATCCGCTTGGCATCATGAGAATGGAAGACATTACTGAATATACGTGAAAACTCATCAACTATAAATAAAAGTATGAAAGAAAATAATTATGCTAAGCTCAAGTGTGTGTAGCATTTATCTATCCTCCCACTAAAGCCGACTCAAGATCACAAGACCTACATATATAATATGAAAAACATCAATAACGAGTGTTACTGGTTTGTAAAATAGCCAGTAAAAACTGACAAGTAGAATTTAATATTCCACGAGAAAGAATACAATATACATATCCTCCATGTCAACTCTCAAACGACACTAATCAGAAGCCGTAAGCCTCGACTTAAACAACATCTCATTCTGACTTGTCAGATGCCTCGGTATTTTCTCATTTTCTTTTCTGTCCCTCAGGACTTTCGGTATATCTTAAAGCCATCTACATCTTCTGTATATCTCCTGACCCTAAGTACAAAGATTGAATACTCTCAGGTAGTCACCTTTAGTACCCTTCTAAACCACATGTCCGGACATGTGCTATACTAAACACCCGTAAACCTTCACGTTTCTCAAGGTGTGAGGAACTCAAAATGCAGAGTATTTAGGATCCCTCGGGAATGGAATGACCCACGTACTAATCCAGAGCTCGCTTTTACTGGCACGTGCACCGCTTGCGGTACGTGTGAATCAATTTCACCATCTCTCGTCTCAATCAAAACTCGATAAAATCACATATAGGCCTAGGAAGGGAATTATATACATAAGCCTGAAGGCAACTTGAAATCAGACTTGAGGGATCTCATCCTCGAGGGTTATTAATCATAGAAGTAAAATACGTCTAAATGGGCCGTTTTAATTGGGGTATGATAAAATAGCCGCTAAACACGTCCTTCAATATAGAAATCAAATCAACGATAGATCATAGCAATAAAAACTGACATGTAGTCCAAACCTCCAAGCGTGGCGTGTCATCTACGGTGAGCTCAGACTCTAAAACCTACATCGACACCCACTGTTTAGAAAAATACTGACATCTCTATATAATGCATGCTTGTGGTGTGTGCTCACATAACCAATACATCCTAATAAAGAAAACAATGCTAAATAAACCTACAACTAAACATCTAGTACGTAAATCGAGATATAATAAAGAAAATAACAAATAAACAAATAATAAATAAATAAATAAACACACTCATAAATAACTAGATAGATAATAAATACTTAGAAATAAATAATACTCCAATCATAAAATAATAATATCATTATACTATATAAATAAATGGCTAAACACGAGTAATATCGCATATACTTATATAAGTAAATATATAAATAAATAAATAAATAAATACATAATCATTCGATAAATAAATAAATAAATAGTTAATATTAATTAATCATGAATAATAGTAATAATAATAATATAGCTATCTAACACAAAAATATATAATTAATACAAATAAATAATAACATACACGTGAGCCAACAAATAAATAAATTAATATAAAATTTAGTAAACATGAATAAGACTAATATTAATAAGTAAATATATCATGAATATTAATAAATAATCACATAAATAGGCGTTATAATCAAGAAATATACAAACAACAAAGAATGAATAATAATGAATAAATTAATAAATAACTAAATAAAATAAATCATAAATAAATAAGAATATTCATAACATCCAACCATGCTAAATAATGTGAATATTCATCTAAACTAATGTAGAGGATCGCGAATTACTAAAAAATGTCGAATAACAGGTGAAAACAGGTTGAAAATGAGTTGAACTAGGTTAGTTGAACTAAACCAAACCTCACCAAGTCAGCTGAGTTAACTCGGTCTGGGTCAGATAAATTGGTGGGCAGGGTCGACTGGGATGGTCTGGATTGATGGACACGGATGTGGACATGGACATGGCAAGCATACCGGTTGGCAGGCAGGTGAATAGGGAGGGGCAAGCGGAAGAAAAATCGAGCAGGCAAACGTGAATGAGGGTAGGCAGACACGAATGTGGGCAAACGGGTCCGACAGGGCTGGCGCTGCCGGTCGTCAAAAAAGCCGACGGTGGCGTGACTGCGGCTACCGTTGGTCACGATCGATAAAGGCCATTGAGGCGGAGGTGATGGCGGTGGTGATCAGCAAGGTTTGGCCGGCTACTAGCCGAAAAATGGTCGGAAAAGGGGCTGAATCGCCGTCGGGTGCAGCAACATCACTCGTAGCGATCGTAGCTACGATGGTGGTCATGTGTGGTATCAAAAAGTAGATTTCAGTGAAGGCAAGCTATGTGGGTGGTTAGATTGGTCGGAGGTGGCTCGCTGGCATCAGAAAATGGCTCAAACAATGGCGGCGGCAATGAAATACTAACATACAAAAGCCATCGCCAGTGGTGGTGAGGGGTATGGATCGATAACCGGCCACTAGGCGGTTATGGTGGTGCCGGTCCAGAGGTCGGGGGTGGGCAAGAGACTCTCCTGTGGCAAGCCTAAGTGGCAGCGGCGCTAAAGATGGAAAACTCCAAAAATGTCAGAAAATCTCTGAAAATAGATGGGTAAAAGCTAGGGTTAATGTGGGACGGCTCTAATCTTGCTATGTGGCACAATCTGAATGTCCGACAACTTTTGAACCTAGTAGGGCCCACCTATGGGTATATGTAATATATATATATATAGACACACACACATATATATAGAGGAAGGTTGCAATGCACTGCTTGACTTTGGCAGTGCATTACAGCGCATGGCCCATGGGCAGTCAAGCCCACCTTGCGACCAGCCCAACCTACCCGACCACGGCCCCCACCCTACGACCAACCACCCCTGCCACCCCGTCACCCCTCCACGGCTCCCCGACATGACCTGCTGCCACGGCCCCCTGCCTGCCCCAAGTCACCGTTGGACTTGAAGGCCCGTGGGCCGTTGGATTTCATCCAATGGCCCATGGGCCATGCACTGCAATGCGCTGCCAAAATCAGGCAGCGCATTGCAACCTTTTTGGTGTGTGTATATGTGTATATATATATATATATATATATATACAAAAAGCTCAGATTGAAACCGTCCAAAGTCAAAACTGACTCGAATCCTAAAAGTGACTTTATAAGTAGGAATCGAAGCAACAAGATTAAATGCGTTCCGAAACCCTAAACTCAATCAGGTGAAAATCTTCGACTCAATCAAGCTGGGCCCAAAGGGGCAATCTGATAGTTTGAAATCCCTAAGTTGCATGTAAATGAGATACCCTCAAAATCCCAAACGGATACTAAATGCTGCAATGACCTAGATGTAGGCATAAAACCATAACTAACACATAAATAAAATCTATATACCTTGTATATACACTTATAACTCATGCTCTGCTGTAGCATAAATGAAGCTATTATTTGCATGTCGGGCATACTCAACTTCCATAACATGTTCATACGGCCGTCTAGGGCCACACTCATGGTCTAAAAATTACTCTGACTCGAAACTACAAGCGGGGGGTAGTTTTATAGACATCTTGACTCGAGCAAAACTACAAGCGAGCAAAACCCTAACCCGAAGCTGGGGTTTTACAATTGTAACTTAGAAATTTTTTGGAAAGAAACACCAGTATGAGAAACATATGGATGTGATGAGAAGAAACCATGGAAGGAGTCCAACATTTCCATAAGGGCAATACAAGGTTATTGGGATGCAGTGGATTATGCCACTTGTAAGCGTCAACACTTTGGTGAATGCAAACCGGATCAAGTAGTGTGTTTTGTTTGTGGTTACCTAGGACATATGAAAAAGGCATGCCCACAACTCAACCAGCAATCACAAACTCAACAATCTCTTTCTAGTATTGTATGCTTTAGATGTAGAGTTGTTGGCCATAAGAAGAGGAATTGCCTTTTGAAACTCAACAACAGGGTTCATTGCTAGCTCTCTAGCAACATTTTCATTTGCCAGCACCACAAAGTCAGCAAAGGGCTCCACAAGGTAGAGGTTGAGAAGGTCAAAGGAGAAATCAGAATCATCAACAAGTAGGTGCAATGAATACGGTTGAATCACCTACTCCATTAAATCCTACCATGGCGGCACCGACACAAGCTAAATGGAAGATATTTGCTGCTACTATTGCTAATGCTTTGGAGGAGACTGAAGTTGTTGCAAGTATGCTTCCTATTGCAGCTTCTCTTACCAAATTAACTAGGAAGGAAGAAAATTTTTATCTAGACTAATGATTACCAGCAAAGTTTTCAAACTTTAAAGAAGAAATTGACTTCAACACTTGTGATATCATTATTGGTTAGATACGAAGATTTTGTGGTATATACCGTTGGGTCCGGAGTTGGATTATGATGTGTACTTATGCTGAGAGGCAAAATTATTTCTTATGCATCAATACAATTAAGGTCGCATGAGAAGAATTATCTAACTCATGATTTAGAGTTAGCCGCGGTGATTCATACATTGAAAAGTTGGAGACATTACTTGTATGGAACTTTATTCAAGTTAATGGCTGATCATCAAAGTTTGAAGTATATCTTCACTCAAAAAGACTTAAATAATAGGCAAAGGAAATAGTTAGAATTCTTGACTTATTATTATGTTAAGATTGATTATCAGGAAGGAAAGGCTGATATGGTTGTTGATACTTATAGTCGTTATCCAACTCAGCTCAGAGATCGAGATGTTGTAATCATGATGGCTCGATTGACAATGAGACCTAGTGTAATTAGTAGAGTCATGATGACACAAGGAAGAGAAGCATTGCTAAATCAGTGAATCTCTATGCAAGCTTATGCAGTATTTTTTAAGAGTGGTGATGGATTAGTTCGACGGAATAATTGACTCTATGTTTCTCAAGTTCCAGATTTTTTGTATCTTTATAGTGATATCCTTTTTGAAGCCCATGCTTCTAAAATTGTTGTGCATCCAGAAGTTACAAAGATGTATCATGATGTGTAAAGAACATATTGGTGGTCAAGTATGAAGAAAGATATAATTAATTTTATGCAAAAGTTTCTAACTTGCTAGCCGAGTAATGCATTGCACATGTTGTCAGTTGGTACTTTGCAACCTTTAGCGATTCCAGAATGAAAATGGGAATGGAATCATCAGCTATAGGTGGAGGGGTTGCCACAAACTTAAAAGTACTTGAGAAAAGTTCCACTCAAGTTTGTTATCCAAGGACTCTCATTCGATGTCCTTAAATAGACATCACACGAATCCTAAATAATTTTGTAACTCATACTTATTTCGATTAATCAGTTAGAGTTAAGAACTAAGTTTATAACTATATTACTTATCTTATTTAATAAGATAAATTAGGATTCATTATTTGGATGGGGCTCACCCCTTATGGTTGCACCACTAATTAAACTGCCAATACTTATTTCTCTTTATACAATGTTTCGATTTCTAATAAGTTTTTCACACTTTTACCACCAGTCTCTTGGCTATATTCCAAGCAGACAAACAACAACTAATTAATCTAAAAAAACATATAAATTATCCAACCTATATTAAAACCAAAAACTAAAGAAAATACTATAAAAAGTAATGAAAATCTCTAAAACTAAATACGATTAAATACTTAAGTCTTGATAAAATAGAATTATCACTTTCTATCCAATTGGTCAATTCTTGTGCTCATGGAATATGTTCATATGCACAGACAGCGGATCTAACATAGATTACTTAAATGGTCATATATAGAGTCAATCGATTGAAAGTAGTTGAGACAAAAAGTATAAATAAGTTAGATGCCGCATTTAGTGTAATTTACCAATAAAGTTTCTTCGCTTCCCTCCATTGTTAATTCCAAGATTGAGCAGAGATCTATGGAACTCCTTTTGTATATATTTTAGTGGCAGTTGTAATAATAATTTGTTGTCAAAATAAAATACAGGAAGTTTGGTCCGTCGTTTTTTTTTGTGTACCCTTTTGGAATGTACCTATCATTTTTCATGGAGGTGGCTATTATTATTTTCTGTACGTATGTCAGGTAAAGATCATGTGGCAACAGTACATCTTGCCCCATCATTTAAACTATAGCTCCGGGAACCACAAATATGCTACAAACTCCACAAATTACATTAGACCTTTTTACATATGAAGGCCTCACAGTGCTTTATTTGTCATCTTACGGCTTTTTCACATTATAATTTCATATTTGGACATTTGTGATCATTTAGGATAAAATTACCCTTCAAAAGGCGTCGGCTATTAAAAAACTTTATTAAAAAAGGGCAATTATGATGCACTAAGGCAGATCTGGTTTTGAAGTGATTAGATCTAAATGCCCTCGCCATTGCCAATAAATTAAAATAATATTATTTTAAAAAGAATTTTTTTGAGATCAAATATGAAAAGAGGCGTTGGTCGTTACTAAATTTAGGGAAAGGCCGTTAAGCTATATAAAAAAATTTTTTTGATTGAGACCGTAATATTATTTTTATAATATATATATTTTTGGATAATTATTCATGATTTTTAGGATATGGTTAATATAAAATATTTTTCCCCTAAAACTTTGAAACTTTAAGAAAAATTACAAAAACAATGGAGGTGGCGTACAATCATTGACGATCTATTAAATTGATAAATAATTTACCGACATAAATTTGTCCGTTTCCACGACAGCACAAGCCATCAAATCCAGACTCCCTGGACTTGTTACAATTTGGAAGGTGGTGGGCTCCTCCTCCTGCTTTGGGTACCTATATTGTAGGTCTGCAAAATTTTGAGTTTTCTCGAGTCGATAATTTTTTTTTTAGAAAAACAAGTATATTCACATTTACCGCATCTACATAAATAAACCGTTCAAAGAGAGCTGGCTAATATAGCAAAGAAAACCAGAGAGAGAATTAATAGTTGACTCATAAATCAATTAGGCTTATTAATATATTTAATTCAAATCAAATCGTCTCAATTAGTATTAAATAGGGTAAAATTTACTTATACCCTTATTTTTGAAGAAATAATTACTTACATCATTGTCTCTAATTCTCTTAGTAAGTTTAGGGGTGGGCATAATTTAATAAAAATTGGAAACCGAAAACCAAATTAAACTAAACCCAAACAAACAATTCTGCTGAGTTTCGAAATAGTATGGTTTAGTTTTCGGTTGGCCTGTAAAATAGCATTTGTATATATTGATATTTAGTTTTAGAACCAAACCAAACTGAATTAATCGAAATAACCAAATTAATTAAATTTTTTTTAAAATATATTCTAAAATTATATTTCATGTTAATTATCGTGAAGTTATAATATTTATATGATTAAATTTTATTTATTTAATATAATATGTACATTTAAATTTAATTATTAAATAATTATATTTACTAAAATAATGATATAATTTTAATTAAATATTTAAAGAAAAAAATTATATAAATCATGATGTAATTTAGTTTATTTTGGCTTAGTTTGATGCAACTTTTAGGGTAATTTGATTCGAGTTTAGTTACGAAATCTGGTAGGCGAATGAAATTTGTTTAATTCGGTTTGGTTGATTCGAACTAACTTTACACTCACCCCTAACTAAGCTAGTTGATTTTTATGACTTAGCTGAAGTAGGCCACTTCACTTCATTTTATTGTTTAATTGATAATGTGGCAAACTTGATCATGGCATCAATAAAAAATAATAATTTTAATTATACGTTATTTTCTAAATTGTGAAGAGTTTCTTTTATAAAGTTTAATTTTTTAAAAAACTGTATTTAAATGCTTTAAAATGAGGCCACATCCATAGGAAAAAAAATCCATTATGGCTTTAACACCTTAAGACGGCTTAATTTTAAATAATGTTTTTAGTTGAAGACATGGTCGAGTTTGCAAAATCATTGCACTTAAACAATGAGACAACGTGACCTAGTTCAGCAATGTCATAAAATTTTAACAACTTGCAGGGTTGGACACGAAAAAGTATAATTGATCATTTTTTTAAAAAAAGAGGGGTGCAAGTTATTCTTTTGGCCATTCTAGAGGTAGCGAAAGTGAGTTTTACTCTATCTATTCTTATTAATAAATTAATAAAAGGGGAATTAAATACTTACTTTTGATAAAAAATAAGAGATTTGACCAATTAGAATATAAGAAAAATAAAAATAAATTAAATTATTATATAATATCTCCTTTTAATTAAGATCGAACTTTTAAAAGAATCTTATCTTATTAATAAATTAAAGGGGCAACTCAATAATGACCATTAATTAAAAATTGGAGATTTAACCAATTAAAATATAACAAAAATAAAAATAATAATAAATTAAATTATTTTAGTATATATGTTTTCAATTAGGATCTTTGTATAAGTCAAAGTCAATTAGAATCTGTACCTAATATATTAAATTATTATAATGTAACTTAATTTTCAATAAAAAATTATCAATAAAATAAAAATTTATGAGTAATATAAGTCATACATATTTTTCTCTATAACAATACCAAAAAAACAGCTCATAAAAGATTGAAGTTATTTGATACATTCTCACCCACTCGTGAGAGCTAATTATAGGAACACTGACCGGTAAATGTAAGTTCCAATCTTTACTAGCCTGAGATTACATGCAAAAGCAATTAGTACCTATCCACCCCCAACTCCTTGCCACCCTGCTTGCCAGGCTGCTACCAACCCTCCCCCAGTCACTTCGTCCCTAAACTCATCCTCCACAGCATGGAGGGCGTAGATGGTGGGCTTCATGTTCTCAGTTTGGGATCGGGTTTCTGATCTGCGTTCATTTCATCTGGCAAAAGGAGGTTTGGAAGGCGAAAGTTGTGTCGGAGAAAGTCGGGATGGTGACCATGCGAGCCTCTGCCAAAGCTTGATTTATCTTCAACAGCGAGTTCATTCGGGCTCCATTTTCTCTCAGCCCGTGCCTTCGATCCTGGGATTGATTAATTAGAAACTCGAACCGGCTCGTGAACCCCCTTCATAGTGACCTCCATAATCCATATATCAGGCCCTTGCTCTGTCAACTATTTAGCAGCTCAGCTTGCAATATATTATCCATAGAAGTTAAGATCATGAGCCTCATCTCTTTCTTGATCTTCTTTGCCATACTTCAATCATATTCATGCACAGAGGTCTCCATAGAGGTGATCAATAGTGCAGCTGCAGTTTCCTTCTCAGTCATCAAACATGTTCCAGGCCTTGAAGATCCTCTACCCTTCTACCTTGAAACTGGGTATTTTTTTCTCTCATTTTACATCAATGGGCATCCCCAACAAATGTTAGTTACACACAGTTGTTTTAGAGCTGCAGGTATGTGGGTGTGGGAAATTCTGACGAGGATCAATTGTTCTACTATTTCATTGAATCTGAAAACAACCCAAAGGAAGATCCCCTTGTCATTTGGTTTACTGGAGGGCCTGGTTGCTCTGGCCTGACCTCCCTTGGACATGAAATGGGTACGATCTCTTTTGTCTGTTATTTTAACAATTTAACTATTTTTGGATCAAATAATTAATATTAACGGTCTCCATCCAACACAAAAAATACCACTCTATTTCGCCAAAGGAAAAATTTCCTGCTATTTTAAAATCCTTAATATATATGTTCTACGGATACCTTTAATTTCATCTGATGATCATGATCCCAACCTAGCCAGGCATTTAATTAACACGACCTCATTTACTGCGGAGAAAAAAATATTCAAGACCTCTCTCATACTTCTCATGCTTAACTCTCTCTCCTCTCTCTCATTCTCTTTCTATATTTATATATATATATATATATATATATATATCAATTTGGACGGTCCAGATTAAATTAAATTAAAAAATCCAACCTCCCCTATGATTGTGGTGCCGCTGGTCGCTGTTGGCCAGCAGATTTGGCTGCGGCCAATCAATACCAGCAATGGCTGTGTAATAACCCAATTAGACTCGAGACCAGACCAAAACATGATGGTAGACTTGAAGAACTATTCATTAGAGTTATTAAAATTGGACTCCACGTTGAAACAAAACTTAATCTTAAGGAGTCTTAAGATAGAGAACTAGAGTAAAGTATAATATATAAAAGTACATGCATATTATAAGCTAAGAGGAAGCCTTTAACACTAGGCTTTCAACATGACACTTTCTGTATATAGGAGAGGCACACGTCCACTATAACTAAGAGTGATGACTTTAAATAATGCAAATTAGCACTCCGAGTGTATAGAAAAGGCGCCCTCCCGCTACAACTACGAGTGATACTTTATATCTATGCATGATCCGTATTCTTACTACTTAGTTGTTAGTTGTTACATATCTTATTTGTTAATTATGCCATAGTATTTAAACATTACAAGGGTCAAGGTTTTCTATCCAATAGACCCTTCAATATAAAGAAATAAACTACATAGGGCATCATTAATTGCTAAGGCTTCATATCATAGCAACTCGTCTTCACATAGACTCATCAATGGTAACAAACGTTTGCTCCTCTTATTCACGCCACTCTTACAAACTCAAATAACTACTGTAACACCCCAAATCTGGTTCACTCTCGAGAACCGAACCAGAATGTCACTAGTCCCTGATGGGTTGGCTAACCTAAACCCAACTCATGCGGATTTACTCTCGGCATCTTAAGTTGAAGATATAAGTCGCTATGCATGGATGAATGCACAAAAACCCTAATATGCTACTACATGGATGATATGTCAACCAATTCACATACCAAAATAATTCCGATGAAAATCGATAAAATTCATAAAATTAGACGGACAGAGCCTCCTTTAAATGTGCAATTAAGGGCCATCCTATCAAATCAACATGTATCAACATATATAAATATATCACGCATTGACCTTTACACAAAATTCTGATTTGCTACATGTCATTCTAAATCTTAGGTCTCGACCCATTTGTGCATCCTATTCACTTTTCGCATCCAATTATGGGCCTTACTTGTTGTACATATTCAATATTTAACAATTTTACTAAAACATATGTATTCAAATGTCACAATTAGAAATTCTGTTACTGAAGCAAATATCATATTATATCATATTATCATACCTTGCAAAATCAATGACAGGTAAATGGGTGGTGTCAAGGGTTTGGAATAAAAATGTGTTGGGGGCGAAAAGACAAGTGGTCTGGGGAAGAAGACAAGTGGACGAGGGAAGAAGAAGAGTGGTCGGGGGAAGAAGACGAGTGGTCGAGGGAAGAAGACGAGCGGTCGGGGGAAGAAGATGAGCGGTCGGGGGAAAGGTCAAAGGTCTTCTTGTAAATAGAACTTGACTTAACTCCGACTTGAGTTAAAAATAATAAATAACTCATAATAATTCCTAAAAAATCTAGAAAAATCCCATAAAATATAATACACACCATAACATCACAATGACATGCTCTATAACTAATAACGTACCCAAACTTTCCGTAATGCTCCCTAATGCGTTATTCGGCCTAGAAAAATTATTCTACGATCTAATACTAAAATAAATAAAGAAAATTTTAGGCATACTCTCATATATTCTTATAACTTATTCTACTGCTATCTTGCTAACGTTGTCATCATATACTTGGGCACACATGACTCTCATGGTTTATAACACATGACCGGCCTCTACTCAGTACGCATGTTCTGAAATTGACCCAACTGAAAATAATGGTCGAACTGACCGGTTCTAACTATAAAACCCTGACTCCAGTCACGGGTTTTACAACCTTTCCTTCCTTACAAAAATTTCATCCCTTGAAATTTTAAATCAAGGAGCCTTTACTCTCGTAGCTATTTACTAAATCTTAAGTCTGAAGCGGGATGCGTGTATACCTGTCACGTTTGACATATCCTCTAATGTTTCAGCAATTATGGCTATGTCCATCCTCACTGCCCATGGTGCTGCTGAAGTGGATGGGTCTATTGGTGGTGTTATCCGTATTCCTCTCTGATCCAAAGCTATCTGTCCTTGTCCTGTCATGGTAGCCATCATTTCTCTCTGATTCATACTCCTTTGTTGCTATCTCGATGACTATTGACCACTGTTTCTCTGTCCTTGCCCTTGGTTCTGTTGGCCTCTTTGCTGTTACAATGGGGTAACGGGAAGCATTAATCATTGTGGCAATGTTGGAAGGGCTGGCCGTTGGCGTCCACAGTTCTGACAGAACAAACATCAGGTACATACGCATGAGGTGTCTGTGCTGTTACAATGGGTACCCACTCTGCATATTCCTTCGTGACGGCGTCCACAGTTCTGACATATTAGGTGTCTGTTCTCCTAAACTTGTCCATCCATGGCTCTCATTGCAGCTGGAGCATTTATCCCATGCCTAAGTTGTGTTCCCTGATTCGATTGATATTGTTGAGGGTGCTTGTGTCTCTGATCATAGTTTCGGCGGGGTTGAGTAGCAAGATTCGTTCAGCTTCACTTGCGGCTTGCACCACATCCCCAAAAGTGGCAAATCTCCTGTCAATCAATACTAGATGACTCTCATAGTGTGGACCTTCATAAAAGCACTCAATTCTTTGTTGTTCCGTCTGCACTATATTCGGTGCAAATCTTTCCAATGCTCTGAATCAGGCTTCATACTATGTCAGACTCATGGGTTCCTGTCTAAGTGTCTGAAAGTCACTTTCCTTCATTTTTCTTACAATAGGAGGAAAATATTTTCCATTAAACTCATTTTTGAATTCATCCCATATCACATCCTCAAGTTGCCTGCCTGTAAATGTGGAGGCCATCACTGAATCCCACAGTATTCTAGCCTCTTCCTGTAACGCTCCCGCAATAATCCATACGCGATGCTCCATCGGACATGCCATACTTCCTAATACGCCAATGACTGATGAAATCCATAAGAAAGCTTCTTCTGCATCTAGTTTTCCCGTGAATGGGCATCCTCCATTCTTCACGAACCGCTTATATTGCCACTATTCGAGATTTTTATCACCAGCCGATTTGTTTGATCCTTCTCCAATCTCGAATTGCAGAAATAGCGATGCTGCCCTTACTAGAGTATTACCAAACCCTGGGGTGCCTATCTGTCAATTGTCATTTCCTCCAAGTCAACTACTCTTTGCACACCGTCCTGCTTGAAGTGGGATGACCAGTGGAATTGTGGTAAGAGTGATCCCCTAATGTAGCGATGGAGTATGCGGCGGCGGAGGGCCTATGGGTACTGCAAGCTCCCCTCGTGCCTCATCATCCACAGCTAATTTCTTCTCTGTTCGTGGTACTGCGAGAGATATTTCTCGTAGTTTTGTTTGGAATTCCTTCTGAATCTATTGCATCTACATTTGTACCTCTGCCAACTATGCAATAGCAGCCTCCATTTCGGCCAAACGGCTTCTAATGTTGCGGCGGCTTCCAATACGATGGCTCCTGCTACGGCGGCTAATAGAGCCTGGGCTCACTAGGATTTTCGGGAGGTGGTGTGGCTCTAGATCGGCTAGACACCGTCTCACTGTGAGCATGAGTAGGGCTAGCTTGTTTGGGAGAAGGAGGCGATAGATCCCTATTCTGAGTACTTCGAGTTCTTACCATGATTACCCCTACTCACTAATCTAATCCTGAAAATACTGCCACACTACCCATTGTTGTGAAACATGTAAGTCAAAGTCAACAAGGACAGAAATATATACTTGCCAGCTGGACTTGGAGCAATCTTTGGACAATCATCATGTATCAAAATATCTTCCAACTTAATCGACTGAGAGTCTGCTCTGATAGCAAAACTGTAACACCTCAAATCTCGTTCATGCTCAGGAATCGAACCAGAATGTCACTGGTCCCGGTTGGGTCGGCGAACCTGAACCCAACTCATGTGGATCTACTCTCGGCGTCTTAAGTTGAAGATATAAGTCGCTATGCATGGATGAATGCACAAAAACCCTAATATGCTATGACATGGATGATATGTCAATCAATTCACATACCAAAACAATTCCAATAAAAATTGATAAAATTCATAAAATAAGATGGATAGAATCTCTCCCAAATGTGCAATTAAGGGTTATCCTGTCAATTCAACATATATAAATATATATAAATATATCACACATTGACATTCACACAAAATTCTGATCTGTTGTATAAGTCATTCTGAATCTTAGGTGTTGACCCATTTGTGCATCCTATTCACTTTTTGTATCCAATTTTGGGCCTTACTTGTTGTACATATTCAATATTTAACCATTTTACTAAAATATATGTGTTCAAATGTCACAATTAGAAATTCTGCTATTGAAGCAAATATTATATCACTTCATATTATCATACCTTGTATTATGTCACATCATTCTCACTATAATGACAACATCAACAAAACATTAACATTCCATTATTTGACATGTGTACAAGAGACATCTATGCTCCTCCGTTTTGGTGGGCACATCCAACCCATGCTCCTCACGTACATATATTATAAAAACGAGTCAGTAACGAGTGTTGCTGGTCTAAAAAATAAAACTACATAATAAACTGGCAAATGAGAGCTAACTCTCATTTTGAATAAAAATATTCGTATACTACACCAGAACTCTCTGAAGGACACCTACTAAGGAGCCATCAGGCTGCAGACCCAATAGCATCCTGAACTGATGGGTCTACTGATGCCTCTCTCGGCATTTTCTCATTTCATTTTCCTGATCTCATGGGACTCCCAGTATATCCTAAGCCCTCTCCTTTCATCCAAAATTCTGCTGGCCTTGAGTACGAAAGCCGAGTACTCTTAAGCAGTTGTTGTTAATACCCTTTGAACCACAAGTCCGGATATGCACTATACTAAATAATACCCATAAACCTCTACGTTCTCTAGGTGTGAGGAACTCAAATGTAGAGTTGTCATGATCCCTTGGGAATGGAACAACCCACTCACTAATGCAGAGCCCGTTTTGACTGACACGTGTACCCGCTCATGGTACGTGTGAGTCAACCTTCCCATCTCTCATCTCACTGAAATGCATTAAAATTATATATATATATATAGGCCTAGGAAGAGATTTATACAATAGGCCCGAAGGAAACTTAGGGTGGATCTTATTTTCGAAAACATACTCGGGGATCTCATTCTCGAGGGTTACTAATCCGGAAAACTGGTTGATTAAATGGCCCGGGTTAAGTAGGATCTGAAAAACGCCACTTAACTCATCTTGCAAGTTATAAAATAATACATAATAGAATAGAATGTAAAATAGGAATGAGTCCTAAATGGACCTAATAAAAGCTCCAATCTTGTCCCGTGCCTAGGCCACGAGCTCCTACTCTGTACCTCTCGTCGTCGGCAATCGACGACGGCTAGAGTTTGCCACGTGTCTCGGAGCTCGAAGTCGGTGCTCAACGGTGTCCAAAGTTCAATCGAGTTTGACTGGATGAGTTTGGCGGAAGATCCGGCGAATTCTAGCAAAATCTAGTTTTCTGGCGGTTTTGGTAGTTTTTCGGCATTTTTAGCATTTTCTGGCGCTTTCAACAGTTTTTGGCAGGTTTTCAAACGACTGTTATCGGTGGCAACTAACCGATAGAATGGTGGTGGTATGGAGTACTGTTGGCACTGGCTCAGTGATATCAGCTGATAGGTAAAGGGGTGGTATCGAGGGTTTGGAATAAAAGGTGTTGGGGGGGTGGAGACGAGTGGTTGTTGGGGGGGAGGAAAGATGAGTGGTTGGGGGAAGAAGATGAGTGGTTGGGGGGAAGATGAGTGATCGGGGGAGAAGACGAGTGGTCGGGGGAAGAGGACGAGTGGTCGGGGGAAAGGTCAGGAGTCTTCTCGTAAATAGAACTTGACTTGACTCTGACTCGAGTCAAACATAATAACTAACTCATAATAATTCCTAAAAAACATAATCCAAAAAATAGGAAAAAGTCCTCTAAAACATAATGCACACCGTAACATCACAATGACATGCTCTATAACTAATAACCCACCCAAACTGCTCGTAATGCTTCCTAATGTGTTATTCGGCCTAGAAAAATAATTAAACTATCTAATACTAAAATAAATAAAGAAAAATTTGGGCGTACTCTTATATATTATGATAACTCATTCTTCTGTTGTCTTACTAATGTTATCATCATATACTTGGGCACACATGACTCTCATGGTTCATAACACATGATCGGCCTCAGCTCGGTACATGTGTTCTGAAATTGACTGGATTTAAAATAATGGTTGAATCGACCGGTTCTTATTATAAAACACTGACTCAAGTCACGGGTTTTACAACTACACCTAAAAATTTTAGTATATCTGATTTAGCTCATTGTCTTGTTTCAGGATTTTGAGGCCTACATAAGCTATTGACCGAATTTGTTAGTTTAATACACCAAAATCTGTTCAACAACCTACAAAACAAAGTTAGTGCAATAAACCAAAAGAAAATACATGTACAAAATCACTCATACATAAGACTAATATGTTGGTTAGGGTCAAGCCCACATAAGAGTACATCACATGAGGTTTAATTACATGAGTCCAAGGGACATTAATTACATTATATGACCAGGAAACAACATAAGCATCAAACACATAAGAAACAGCTAAAACCCCTACCTCTCTCTAGCCATGCAATCCGTACGCCATGTCGGGTCATACTCAGATCACAAACATATATATATATATAATAGAAAAGAGTCAGTAATCAAAAGATCACCAAGTCTGAACCACAAGCGTCAAACCACACACAAAACCAAACACAATGATCAACATAACCCAAATTATACCTGCCGGCAAGCTGTGGATCAGCTCGAAGGGAGGGGTAACATTGCACAAGCAAAATTGTTCGAATAATTTCAATAACGTGCAAGTATACACGGTCGAAACAAGTAATATAATGATAAATTCGAATATCATCCCACAGAGAGATGAATTTCCTCAAATTAATTAAAGAAAAACAAAACAGAAACAATCGACTTCAATAAATCTAAATAATAACTTTAAATTAAAGAAAGAGTTATAATAATAAAATTCGTTCTAGAGTCGAATTTCCCTTAACATGAATTTAATCTTCATCACATCTTACTCTTATCTTCTATTCCCTCGGATTGTTGATCTAGGATAATTATATGACATAGTGGCTCCCGCTCCTTCATGCTTCTATTATTTTGCCTCAATTTCTATATCCCGATGTTAATTGATTAATCAACAAAATAACGCATTAAGATTTGCCTTACAATCGCATTCGGTATTGTGTATCTCCCGACCACAACGACAAACAAGTCAAAAGACTCGTCGTATGATGAGTTATCAATGACTAATCTAATTACTATCTCCCGAAATCTAATTAAACCCTCATGATCTAAGAAATAGGCGATCAATCTGTTCTTAGCATTAAGAACATGATAATTCAAACAATCCGATTAAATAAAAGAGTAAGAGGTTGAAATGAATTCAATTAAACCATGTTAAGTTCCATTCTTCTCTAGAACGAAATAAAAGATTACTCCATAATAAAAATAGAAAATAATATAAAGAAGAAACTAGTTTTCATTATGAAAGCAAAAGAATTACAAAAAACTAGAACTATTTCTTTACTAAACTCCTAAGCTAAGAGTTGAGATATGGCAAACAACAAATTACCACCCTGTTATATAGAAGAGGAAATACAAGAATTCGAGGTGGGATTCCACAACTCAATATGGTCTAATTGATTATGATGTCCGATGAAGTTTCCAACTCCCTGACAATGGCTCCAAACCTATGTATAGCCATCCTCATCGAGCTTTGCCAACACATAAAATTATAGCTATCAATGAGTGGGGTCCAATGCTATGACCAGCAAACCCTAAGCTTAATTTGTTTCATCTTTTTCTGCATTAAAACTCTAAAATTAAGTATATCTCATAAAATATTAATTAACTAGAATATAACGAGAAATATCACCTAATTAATAATATTTATACCCGGGAAGTACAAAACCACATTAAAAATATGGGTAAATATTATATACTTTTAAATACTTAACAACAACCATCACATACATAACCATATCATGCATACATTCGTATAACTATACCACACAATGCACATATCAAACACTCCACGCCATTATCCATCTTAATAAATTTGACCCAAAACTGGATCAAATCATGATGGTAGAGTTAATGAACTATTCGTTAGAGTTACTAAAATTTGACTACATGTAGAAATAAATCTTAACCCTCAAGAAGGCTTTAGACAGAAAATCTGAGTAGAGCATTATATGTAAACGTACATGTATATCATAAGCTAAGGGGAAGACTTTAATAGTATGCTTCCAACATGACACTCCGAGTATACAAGAGAAGTGCACCTCCATTGTAACTAAGAGTAGTGACTTTATATAATATAAATGAGCACTCCAAGTGTGTAGAAGAGAGCACCCTGCTACAACTAAGAGTGATACTTTATATCCATACATGATTCATATTCTTATTACTTAAGTTTAGAGTTGTTGTTACTTAGTATATTAATTAACCATGCAATGGTACAAATCTAAGGCTACATACACAAAGTTGTTGTTACCTATTCCATATACCCTTCAACACAAAGAAGTAAATTACACAGAGCATCATTACTTGTTAAGGCTACATACCCTAACAATAGGCCTTCATGTGGACTCTTTAAGGGGTAAGAAATGTTTGCTCCTCCTATCCACGTTTCTCTTACACACTCGGAATACTCATTTGCATTATTTAAAGTCACCACTCTTAGTTACAGATGAGATGCGTCTATCCTGTATACCCGGTTTGTCATGTTAGAAGTTTAGTGTTAAAGTCTTCACCTTAGCTTATGACATGCATGCACGTTTATGTATTACGCTCTACCCTCGATCTCTATCTTAAGCCACCTTGAGGTTGAAATATGCTTCCCCGTGGAGTCCAATTTTAATAAGTCCAATGAAGACTTCATAAAGTCTATCATCATAATTCGGTCCAGTCTTGGGTCGAACTAAGTGTTATAGTCTAGCCAGAGCCAACCTCCCCTGCCCAGATCCGGCCAAACCCTCCGGCCAGAACTGGTCATGACTGGAGGATCTAGCCAGATCTAGTCCCGCCACTAGATCTGGCCGGCGGCTACCAAGGGGAGGGGATTGAATTTTTTTAAAGATACATTTAATGTGGGTCATCCTTGTAATCGCAGCCCAAATTGATTTAGGGGTAAAAAAATTTTCCCGCCACAGATTCGGGTAAACTGTTTTCATATATATATATATATATATATATATATATATATATATATATATATATATATAGTTTACCCAAGCAAGAGACATGAATGATTTCTTGTGCCACATTTAATATGGACTGTTCGATTAAAATGACTATCCAGATTTATTGATAAATTAAAAAAAACTCATCCCCCTCGTTGCCGCGGTCATGGTTAGATCCCAAGTGCTCCCCTCTTTTGGTGCAATTCCCGAGGTTCTGTTCTGTTTATATAAGAAATTGCAAAGGGTGAGATTTGAGAGGAAGGGAGAAAATGGGCCCTTGATGAGATTCTTTGGTCATCCAAGATAATATCTGTTAGATTTGTATTCATATAATTAACTGATAAATAATAAACAGGTGGCAAAAACTGATTGGCTAATCTCTAAAATTGAACGGAGAGTAAGAGTTTTCCGGCTTTTTAAAGAAAGAACATACGCCCATGTGTATATTTTGTTCTAAAATGATTAAACCTTTTTCCTTATAAAAAAAAGATCTTACTTATTCATACTTGCAATAAAATGTTCACGACTTTGACAAACCTAACTGTCACTAACACTTATCTGATATATATATATATCATCATGGTGGGCCAAAGGACGGAGCTAATTTTATATTCTCTCCTGAAGAATCAATATTATGAGAATTATTTATTGAGGTAAAGAATGTATGCATTTTCCTAAAATTATAAAAAAAGAAAAAAAGAAAAAAGAATGTATACAGTATTATGAAAATGAAAACAAGATAAATGTCTTTGGAGTTCAAATCATATGGTCTACTTGGGAGCTGAAAATTTACCAAATGTCTTTTTTATAACTACCAAATTGGTTAAAAGGATATTTTCTTAATTTATGAATTACTTAGCAAATTTTAGGCTCTTGAGGAAGAAAATTTTTCTTGCTGGAACCATACGATTTCTTATTCTCATCAAAATAAATCAATAATCCAGACCTTTTTTGTAATTCCTATAGAAAATTCCAACAAAAAACAAATCCTTGAAATTAAGTTTATTAGTTTGCCTACCTGTGCCAATGGCTCTAATGGTCCGTGCCCAGTCATATTTTTGGTCCGATTCTTAAAATTTAATAAATATGATGAGCACCCGGCCACCCAGTCCAGGCCACAGTTTTAATCTGATTTAAATTTTGTAGACAACAATATATTATTCTCTATTCTTTGTCATTTCTTTTCCATGTCAATTTTGACCTCGTAAAAAATATCTAAATTTCTTTTTATCTTTGAAAGTAATTGAAGGTGAACATGTGTTAATTTTCTAACTTTTCTCCAAGTCAAAAAAACTTTCTCCAATCGTAAAACTTGGAGAAAAGTGAGCAGAAGAAAATACAATTTTTCTCCAATCATTTTGGCTTAGTGAAAAAAGTAAAAATTAATTTACTCTCATTTTAAAAATTTCCAAATATATATAAAAATTTAGAGTTTTTCTCTATTGCAAAAATGGGCGTAGAGAGATGCGGAAAAAAGTTCCATGCCATTCTTTTTAAATTGTTGAAAAAAACCCTCTTCTACACAGTGAGGGAAAAATAAATAACAACTTAAAATTTATGTCTGATGTCTTAGGTATTAATATGTGTAATTGTATTAACGATATGTAGCCTATTATCACACTCGTAAAACCAAAAGAAATCTCAGAATATCAACACAGGTGGCTGTTAGTTTTTCCATGGAGGTTAAAGGGTCTTAAAGCTTCTCTATAAATTGAGCTTTGTTTGCTTCATTCTATAGGTAAAAAAAAACCAACCAGAAGAAAAGATAAGAAAAAGAGAGATAGAGATAAAAGAAGAGGGAAAAATATTCACAAGTTTATCTTATACGAAGTATTGAGAGAGATTAAAATCTTGTAATCTTAATAGTATAAGGTATGTGAGTAATCTTCTTGTACATCTTTATATATTTGATGACTGTAATCTTTTGTTGAAATAATAAATTGTTCGTTGTTACCCGTGGTTTTTGACTTTCGATTGAAAGAGGGTTTTCCACGTTAAATCTCTGTGTTCTTTTAGTTTTTTTTGTTTTATTTTATTTCTCAGGTATCATATTTCCAAAATCGTGTGTTCGCTATTGTTGAACTCTAATTTAGGGGATTTTTCTTAACATTAGGTGCATTCACATTCAAGTACGTGGAGTATAACGGAGACATTCCTCCCCTGAAGATTAATCCATACGCATTCACGAAAGTAAGAATTTGTAATACGCATGTTTATTCCAGCTTGTTTAAAGTACTAACTAATATTAATGACATGATTAAGTTTGTAATACAAAACTTGCATTTTCAGGTTTCCAATATGATATTCATAGATCAGCCTGTAGGAACTGGGTTTTCTTATACAGAAGGCAGAAATAATGAGAAGGTTGGGGACCTTAGTTCTGTCAAACAATCAGTGGAATTTCTGAAAAAGGTATGAAGCAGAATTACTCGTTATTCTGTTAGTCTCTGCAGGCTTATGTAAACTAGGTATACGTAATGTTGTGTCATGTGTGATCTATATTAGAAATAGACTCTCATTTTATATATTAATTATAAATTAAATGAGGAGATGATAGATTGAAGATAAATTATAATAGTTTAATGTATTATTTTCACGTTGTTGTAGTTTAATTGGTTAAATCTTTTGACTCTTAGTCCCTATTTATTAATTAGAGTTGATTAGGATGGCAGCATGTGTTAGAGCTAATACACTTCAATTTTATACATAGCTCTCATTGAACAATGAAACCAACTACAATGATTTGATATCTTAAAGAGAGACTCCAATTTTAAGGCTAAGCTCTAATTGAATGAGATGAAATATGATGATTTTATTTATTTATTTTAAATTTTGTTTGTATTTTAGTTGGTTGAATTTTCTAACTTTTCACTAGAACGTGACTTTCAACTCCACTTTTATTACTAAGAGTCACTACAAAAAAATTGGTTTTTTCCACATTGTAGAAAAATGACGTGGTAAAAAGTGGAGAAAAGTTAGAAAATTAATACTTTTCTCCACGTCTTCACACAAATTTTTAAAATGAAAAAAAGTTTAGATTTATTTCTATATTTGGATAAGGTAAGTATATTTTAATCTTCAAACTTTTGTCTACATAAAAAAAAGTGGAGATTCTTTTCGCTACCCCACTTTTTTCTATTCTACTTTTTTTCACGTTTTAATATTAAAATGAATATTTTTTGGGGGAGAAAAGAAAATTAATGCATGGTGACCTTAAAATATTTTCAAATAAAAAAATATAATTTTTTTCGCGATTAATGGCACAGAAAAAATTCTTTTTATTTTTTGCAGTGGGTTGATGTTAAATATATCTTTTTGCTCAGTTATTTCGTTTCGCATTTCCGCAGTGGCTCATAAGTCATCCTCAGTTCTTACCAAATCCACTCTACATTGGTGGCACATCATATGCCGGGAAAATAGTCCCTATTGTGACTTTTGAGGTAGCTAATGGTACGTCTCTCACCCACACATACATATGTATATACATATAGAAGCTTTTTATCTCCGGCCATGGACACATCTAGGTTACTCTAGGCTTCAAAAGTAAGCTTCTGGGTTACTCCGGTCTATCGTTAAAAGTATTTTTACAAAGTTAAAATAACTAGCATAGAAAGCCTAAATCAATCCGAGCGTTTCTAAGTACAGCTATTGTGGCACACGCAAAAAATCACACTGTTTATACATAGATAGGGAGACTAATCACACTGTCTATGAACGAGAACGAATGCGAAGTCTATAGCAATTTATTAATTTTGAGGGGTGGGCCTAACAAGTGAGTTTGTGCTTGCTTGTCGGTGCTGGGGAGATTTTTCCTCCCCACATGCATGCATATTAATCATATTGAAAATTTTATTGATATATAATATCAAAAAAACCTTTCTCTTTAATCAAATAGTGCAGTAACTTAAGAGTCAATTGTTCATTAAATAACATGTCAAATACCAATCATATATTTATACATTAAAAAAATTATTAATATCCATATCCATCTAAGTACCATTCATCACATCACTTTTACGGCCGTTAATACTTAGTATAAAGATACCTGTAATATTTTTTAAATTAGTGCTACAAGCTAAAATTTGTTTGGATAAGATAAAATATATTAGTAGGGATGGTACTTATAATTTTTAACTTGGCTAATCAAATTTTTAGTGATAGTTAGCCCCATCAATTTACATTAATTCGGGTTGTTACATGTATTGTCAGAGTTGACATGAGACCTTAGTAAATGATTGGTTAGACCGGAAGTGGACCATGCCACGTACATGCCACAACGCAAGGGTTGGACCCAGACTAGACAGGACTAAGTTGCTAGCCACATATTAAGGATAGGAATTCCGATGATGGAAATTTCTAAGGTAGATGGATGTTGTGATATTCTTAAATTAGTTTTATATTATCTAATAGGGAAAAGATCCAATATATTAATAAAGATGATGTTTATAATTGTAATAATCATTGATTTAATCCCTCATTGAATACCTCCTGGGTAACATTTGGTATATTAGTAGGAATGCATTTATTGATCGATTCAGTATATTAGTGGGGATGCGCTTATTAATCTTTAATTTGGTTAACTAAGTTTTGAAGAGATGACTTAGACTTATTATGTTATAATTAATATATAGTTTATCCGGGATTGTATTAAATAATGGGCTCGATTACGACGTTAGATAGGCCGTTAGCCATGGGCTAAGTAGGACAAAAGCTAGGCTGTTAACTACGGGCCAAAAGTAAGAATTCTGATGACGAAATTTCTTAAAGTGTGTGGATTGCAATAACTTTCTACTTAACTATATATCCAATACATCTTGAGGAGTTGTATATTAGTTAAGATATACCATTAATCTTCAATTTAGTTAACTAACTTTTCAAAGGATGAGTTAGGCCTATTAACTTTCACTTGAGCAAGATCGTGACTGTTAGTATTAGAACCAACCCAAGACTTTATTGGATGGTGGGTTAGATTTAAACATTGGCTAAACTGTTAGTCATGGGCAACATGTAAGAATTTCAAAGGCATAATTTTTTAAAGTGGGTAGATTATAATAACCCAAAAATTATTCACATCTGATGCTTCGTGAGGTAAGATCATCTATATTATTGGGGATATTTATATGGATCTTCAATTTAGTTAACCATTTTTGAAAAGATAACTTAGACCCATCATATTGTATTTGGATCAAATTATTGCGTAAACAACCATTTAACACATTCATTTGAGTGACCCTTTGCAAATTTTTTGCAATAGAGTCAATAATTTGAAATGGGCTAAGTCAATATTTTTTTTATATGTGACTGACATGATTTGAACTTTAATTGGCAATTGCAGTTTGTGTCAATTATATTGTGTTGAAACAATACTTAACCTGAATGATTAAGCCAACTAATTAGCAGGGAATTCTTAATTAATATGCATGTTAACATTTTGCAGGACTGGATAGAGGAGAATTGCCACATATGAACCTCCAGGTTTAATTTCAATACCAATTTAAGCAGTTTCTATTTCAAATTTTTTTCAAGTTTTACCTAATTTATATGTCCTTCTATTTCTTCCAAAGGCAATATAAGCACTACTTCTAGCCATATTACTCACTTTCTAGTAATAGTATTGTCATATTCATTTTGAAAACATGGGACTTTAGTAAAAAAATGTTTTACTTTACTTAGGGTTTATTTGGTTGTCCTTAAATCATATGAAAGAAATCTAAAACTTAGAGATAAAAAATTTCTTTGTACTTTGGTTGTTCAGAAATTTAGTCAATGAAAATTTTATTTTCAGTCAAAACAAATCTATATAAAATTTTACAAGTAAACTTTCTTTTGAAATTTTTTTAAAAAAAATTGGGGTGTTTTAGGAGAAACACATGTGAAAGAAATATTTTGTTTTTATCTTATTTTTCTCATATCCAAACATGTAATTAAAATTTTTAAAATTTTAATGACATTTTATTTCATTGTATTTTTATTTCCTATGAAATTATTTTTTTCATTTACACTTTTTTCATGTCCACCAAACCAAACGGACCTTCAATTTTGAAAAGTAATTATTAAACTATTTTGCTAGCCGTCTTAAATATGAAAGAGAGCTTAGAAGATAATTAACTTAGAACTCCCAACTTTAATATGGTGCATTAGACTATTAAGGTCCCCATGTACATGCGAGGTGCATATTAGAACTCCCAACTTTTCATGTAGGCTCCGTTTGATACTGTGAAAGAAATAATAATTTACAGGAAAAACATTGATCTTCATGTAAGCTCCGTTTTATGATGAAATTCAAGTAAAACTTTCATTAAGTCGTCCCCTTTCGAATATTTCATTTCCATAAAATTTCTTATAAAATACACAAAAAAGGAAATTTTATATAATATACAAAAAAAGGAAATTTTTTTTATGAAGAGAGTTTACATCATAATTAACTCAAATTTACATCATAACTAACTTTTTGTATATTATAACTAAGTAAATTACATACACTTCTTATTTATGTTAACCAAACGGACCTTTAAGAGTCTATTTGGTTAGCATAAAATAAAAGAAAATATGGGAAAAGTTTACTTTTATCATGATTTTTCTTATTTGATTCGCAAGAAAATTTTTTCCCCAGTGTTACAAATTTTCCAGTGCTTATAAGCAGCTGAAGTCATCAAATTTTTTGTTCATAATAATACGTAAACTTTTTTTCTTTTCAAGGCAACTTTTACACACGCTAAACCCAATCAAAAATGTTAGTACTCCCTGACATTACTATAATAGGGACTAAGGGAGTAAGCGGGCACATAAAAACCCACCTATATAAAAAATTAAGTCTCAAGGGTGTTACTAAAATCAAATAATAGAAATCAAGTCAGTGCACCCACAAAGATAATTAAGACCTTTTTTTTCCCACACAATTATTGAGACTTTATGATGGGAATGAACAAGATATGTGGTAGTAGCTAGATAAGGTAACCTCAATGTCATTGATTCAAGTTGAAATTGAGTTCAGCAAAAAGCTTGGCAGTTTTACTCTAGCTGCACTTATGATTTAATCAATTATTATGCTCAGTCAATATCTCCAAGCAAACAAGTCAAGCCAATCAAATATTGAGGGGTTACAATTAAAGAGCAAATATAAGAGAAGGAAGAGGAAATATGGTGACACAAGACTTCACTATTGACACCTTAGACACCTTACAAATTTTCATTTTGATCGAAGAGCTTTGCCTCCACAAACCTTTAGTACCCTTGCCTAGCTTTACGGTCATGCAGACAATTGAGTTATAATAGGGGATACAAGTTTTCACAATTGAGATGGTGAAATATATGCACTTAAAAACCAGAAAGCACTCCCTTAAACCTTTATTTATTGACACCTTATGCATTAATATTAGCTATTATGTGAAGAAAACTCTCTATCCCATGAGCTTTCCAGCAGTCAACAAAGTAAAATTTGGGCCGAAATTCAAATTTGAAAGATCTATTCTTTAGAAGTTGATTAAGTAGTGACTTGCGCGATGTGCAGGCAATACTTAAATGCTATTTAATAATTTTAGGGGGCATTTAGTTGTGATAACAAATTTTATATAAAAGCTTTAGAAGATGTCACCACAAATTTTTTTATTATAATATCAAAAAATAAAAGTAATACATGCTTTCATTTGTAAAAGATGATAACCATTAAAAATAATCGATTTTGGAGTTAGAAAGTTAAAATTATAGGGCAATTAGTTGTGATAGAAAACTTTATATGAAAATTTTATTACAAGATATTTTATTATAATATTCAATTTAAAAGTAACAGATGTTTTTGAAAGATGATGATCATTAAAAATAATTGATTTTAGATTGAGATACTTGCACCTGTTAGAAAGATTGCACCTATTAACCACAAAAATAGATACTAATAAGTAAAAAAAAATGGTCACAAAAACACAAAAAAATAGTCGCAAAAAGTCACAAAAATTAGTCAGCAAAAAGTATAAAATGAACGCTAAAGGTGAATCTCTTTGTGGACACAAAAAATGAACATCAAAGTGTGTGAGTTCGCATTTAGTATATAATAATAGATATCCCCGTTTATAAAAATCCAGATAGTGTGATTTGCATTAAAATAAACATGATAATTTTCACTAGCTGCTCAAGGCCCAAAGAAACTTGAGAGATGTGATTCAAAATTTGGAACTATAGTTTTCTGTCCTGAAAAATGATATGTATCTGATGATATTTGAACATAGAATATTCATTCTTTATGACTCTATGAAACCTCAAATTATTTTATCGCAGTTTATTTCTTGTTTTTTTTATGAGTTAAAGAGTAAAAACTATTTATCCATTAGGCTTAGACTAGTATTGAATATTGGATTTATGACCAGGGTTACATAGTGGGGGCCGCCATAGTGAGTCATGAATCGATATTCAATTCTAGAATTCCCTTTGCGCATGGAATGGGACTTATATCGGATGAGCTGTATGAGGTATTTCTCTTTAATCAAATGAAGGTCTATTCATTTGGGTCTATTTTTAAATTCAATCAAAATTTATATTTATGATATTAAATTATTATCATTATTAAATAAAAAATTTATGTATAAAAATTAAAATTTATTTGTAATATAAATCCCGCATCGCGCAAAATCTTAACTAGTATTCATAATTGTCACGAGGTATGATTTATTTTTTAAAAAGCAAAATGTAAAGAAGTAGAAGTTCTACCTTATGAGACATTATCCTATTTTTTTTGTCAGTCGGCAAAAAAATTGTGAAGATGTGTACTATGAACCAAGCAATCAAAAATGCAAAGACGATCTTGAAGTGATAAACAAGGTGATTTTCTACTTTGCATCAAGATCATATTTTTTTCGACTTACATATCTTCATCATCTATTTAATCAAATTTTATTCCATGCAGCTGCAGTTATCAAATATTAACGAGGCTCAAATTTTGGAGAAATACTGCCCTAGTTTAGCGGTGCCAAAGTTTGTTCATTTAGTGGAAGATGGAGTTTCTCTCGAAGAGGATTTTGGAATGCTTCATCTTCCACCACAACCTCTTCCAACTTTTGGTTGCCGGGTATGTTCAAATCTGTCTTATGATTTCGGTTATTGGAAGCTCAAAATCTGATTGCCGGGATCAATGGCATGAATGGGGGAAAAAGAGCTGTTTCACCGTCTGAGATCACCATAAGTGTGATCCGCAATGGGGCAATCCGGTGGCGGGGTAGTGTCGGCGGCGAGGAAACTAAAAGGTGGGCTTCGGCCCCTCTTTTAGCCCTAATTGGATAATTTTGCCTCTGGCTAGAAGAAAAAAATTTTCGTTATGCATGTTGCCACCGGGTAGTTATGGTTAACACCAATTGTTTTTAATAAAAAGATTTTATTGCTTTCTCCACTGCTAAGCAGGTGGCAATTGCCGGTGGCTAAAATAAAAAATATTTAAATTATTTAATGCAAGTGGCTATTAGTAAATAAATATAGCCATGGTATAACAATGGCTAGACGTTGGCTAGTTTATCGCCGTTCCAGTAGGCTAGTTTTCTACTAGTGTGAACCAGTTTTTTGACTAACTATGAAGTCCATTTGCCAAATTCAATTGGTGTGGCGATTTAAGAGTCTAGGAGAATAGGACATGAGAACATTAACATAAGAGGCGACCAAACAACGGATAAAATAAATATTTCTTTGAGGATATATATATATAGGCATCAAAAGGCATCAGAATTTAATTGCATAGGAGACACTAAATATATAATAACTATGCATCTCGAAAGAACTTTTATAGAGCAACTAACATATTATGATCTGTTAATGCAGAGCTATGAACATTTGCTCAGTTACTTCTGGGCAAACAATGAAGATGTAAAGAACGCTTTAAAAATAAGAAAGGTAAACTTCTGGTTTATATATCCTTGGCATTTTTTTCTTGGTTTTTGTAAGGAAGCATTTTTTGTATTATCACATATTTTGTAATATTGCAGGGAACAAAAAAGGAATGGTTTAGATGTGACCGAGCTATGCGTTATATAAAAGACGTTGCTAGTAGTGTTGGGTATCACAAAAATGTTACTTCCAGAGGGTACAGAGCTCTTGTGTACAGGTGAGATCAAGTGCTCAGATGTTGGTTTGCTCGATTTAGCATTTCTTAAAATGGTTTGATCGGATTATTTACGTATTATCAATATGACCAAAAGAATAAGTACTCCATGCATGCCGGTACTTGGCTCATGAATTTGGCGCATGGAAATTAACATCTTGAGCTCATAGTTTTTTTCTACTTCAAATTAAAATTTTTTGTGCCATCTTTACTCAAAATTTTTCGATCAACTTCATCACATGAATTTTCAAGTCTAACTCTCTATTGACAAGTTTTATTATGATTGACTAGTAATGAACGTTAGCAAAATATATTAATTTATTTCAATTCAACTTAAGTCAATAATTTAGAGTAATATAAATCATATTTTTAAATATTGGGGTACTGAAGAGAATAATATTATAAGAGCCTGACCTAATTAATATGAACTGACGGGTTTATTTATTTTTTAAAAGTAATTAACCAAAATTTATGATTATAAGCAAATTCTTACCAATATATTACATTTTACTCTAACAAATATTTGATGTGGGACTAATTAACTATACTAACTATGAAATTGAAAAATTACTCTACTTACCTACTAGCGAAAAATTGACCAATGTCCATGACTTTTTGCCATGGCAAGATAAAGTTTGCTACCAGAAATTACCATCTGTGCCTACGGTGGTAGTTGCGTGTGGGTATACAGTTTAGCCACCGGTGCATCGTGGCTAGTTTTAATCACTGCATAGCCTTGCCAAAACTCGTGACAAATTTTTATATAAAAAAAATTTAAATAAAATTGTCCTCGCGCGGCAACGGCACTGGCGAGATGGCCGTGGTCCGGCAAGGTGGCAGTGCTGGCCAGCCAGTGGCAGGTGGAGAGGGATAGTGACGGTACTGGCAGGCAGTGGGGAAGCTTCTGGGGGTGGAGCAGCTGCAACGATGGCTGGGAGGGGGCAGCCGGAGGAGAGACCGATGGCCCGGCACATGTGTCGATGGCGGTGGCACGGGAAGGCAGCCACGCGGGGAGAACGCGCACAGAGGGGCAGCGGTAGGGTGGAGCAAGGTGGCAGAGTGGGTGATGCGGTCAGTGGCAGACAGGAAGGGGGACGTCGGAGGTGGCATGTGGTTCGTGAGGCGACGTCAAGTGGTGGCAGGTGGCAAAGACGAAGGAGCCAGTGGTGGTGCGCGGTTGGAGAGGCGGCACCGGTCTGTGGCGGACAGTGGAGGCGGTGACGGTCTGTGGCAGACGGCGGCAGAGGTGGAGGGCTGCGGTCACGCATGACCGTCCAAACAGCAACCCGCCGCTGGCCACGTGGCTGCATGCATGCAGCTTATTAAATGGGACACGTGCACTCACCCATTTTAAATTAAAAATAAAAATAAAAAGAGGGTATCCTACCTAATTTTCATTATTTTTTATCGAAATTGCCACCGCAGGCCACGGCAAAAACGGTGACAATAATTTTGAAAACCATTTAATTTTATCATCTTATCTGTTATTGCAACAGCTTTCAGTGGCTTCCCGTGGTTATATTTAACCACGGTGGTGGCGCTGTGGAAAAATCGTGGTGTTACCAATAGTAAACTGGAGGCTAATTTGCCACTAAATTATCAGGGCAAAATTTGTGCGTGACTAATAACCAGTTCTACTTGTAACCGTAGAAAAATTATGTCACTGGTATTCATTTTTTTGGTAATTTGTATCAAAATATTCTTTAGTCCTATCATCTAATATAGTTCTTAATTGGCTTTGATATCATTTGAAGTATAACAACTTAATCATTGTTTCAAAAGTTGTTAACCGAAAATAAACATATATACATCCTTACAAATATATTGGATCTTACCTGAACTAAACTTAGGTAATTAGGGATCTTACAAGCATTATATACTAATTTCATATAACCTTATATTTTGTTGGATTGAAATAAAACATAAATACTTTGTGTGGAGTACGAGAATACTATACCTATTTTTAATGTGCCACGAAGATTTCATCATCTACCTAATGAATGATGCATGCTTGCATGTGGGATGGGGACTTCAACGCATCACTAACTTAAAATTGAGTTAAATTTGTATTTTGGCCCCAAAAATGGGAGGAGAATATATATATATATATATAGTAACTTCCTCATGTTGGTGTCCTACAATAAATCCGTTGTAGCACTTATTTTATTAGTTTATATTTCTTTAATTGGAGGCATTTAAAATTTTAATTGTGATAATTAAATTATTTTCTTTCAATTAAAAAGATTTAAACCAATCATATAAGTGGTACAACAAGTTTGCAATAGTACTTGTTATACCAAATCCCTAACTGTTGGTGTCAGTCTTTGTTATGTTAATCAGTTGATTTCTGAATGTAATTTTTTTTGTAAATGGCACAGTGGTGATCATGATTTAGTTGTTCCATTTGTTGGTACACAAGACTGGATCAGATCATTAAACTTTTCCATTGTTGATGAGTGGAGACCATGGTTAGTTGACAACCAAGTAGCAGGGTAAGATCACCTACAAATCTGATCTCTTAAGACTTTTTTGTTAGCTCAAATTGATTTTAGAAAAAAACAACTAGTTCATCTC